>JAJMAX010000031.1:0-97588 GCA_030565105.1 Vanderwaltozyma verrucispora
TAGTAAATGTTCTGACAATTCCGAATATCGTCTATTTTGTACGAGATATCTTCATCTAATATCATTACATATTCTAAATTAATAAGACTCCGTGGCCAAGCTGGTTAAGGCGTGCGACTGTTAATCGCAAGATCGAGAGTTCAATCCTCTCCGGGGTCGTTTATTTTTTTTAAGTTTTAATAGTTAATGTAAACTTGAATATAGCAATTACTATAGATCTCATTGCAATGCAACATCAAACCCATAACTCTTTCATATATTTCATTTAATAAAAAAAGGTATATGTTTTACCATTATTCTAAAAGATATATACAAGTACGCTAAAAAAAAAAAAACCTATAAACCCAAATTAACATAACCATCTCTCATAAAACATTAAATAATAAAAATCGCATTAGATACATTGATATTTTTATTCTTCATATTGTTAATTAATATTATTCTTTTTTTCTCAACTTTTTTAAAGTTTCATTTTCATTATTACAATTATCTAAAATTTTCTAAATTTAATTCCCATATGAGATGATCAGGTAATCTTAGTTCATTTTCTTTTCCTTTTCTTTTATATGATGATATCAATTTTGTCCTCAGATATTCATTTCTTTTATATAACCATTTCAAATAATTAATTGTTTTCAAATATATTATAACTTCAGATCTCCTCTCATCCTGTTGTAAATCAGGTACAACATCAACAAGATTATCGTAAATTGATCTAACTAAATTTCTTCTCTTCTGTTCTGAACTGACGTGGTTAATTTTGATCTGTGTATCAGAGAGCTTATTCAATTTTTTAGCTCTAGGTTTCCTCACTTTCTTAACGACGACATTACTATTATCCAAAAAAGATTGATCTTCATTTGCATTTGATTCATTTGCAACTGGCATATTTCTTTAAAGTTCAACTTACCGCTTATTACTAATAATTACTCGAGAAACTGTAATATCTAATATATCTTTGTACTATCTCTTCACAGGGCTTTCGTAATTCAAAAATCTCAATGACTCAATAATTGATCGAATTTATGAATATAGTTCAAATTACTAATGCAAGTATAGCAATTGTTCGTGAATGTGTATGTATATATTCAACTTTCTGATTCACATATAGGTTTATCTGGTCATTCTGCATGATAAGTAAGTAAGTAAGTAAGTCATAGTTTTAGATTTTTGCCACTGAAGAAATTTTGTCTTTTCATGTGAAAAATGGATGGTGATGCCCTAATTTATGTAGGGTTGTGTATAGGGTTGGTGTTTTACGACACAATTTAGTAATACAAAGGGCAATATGCAAGGTAGAGCTGAGTATTAGAAGGGATGGAGTGTGTCAATCTGGTTAGGAGCTTGGCTGTTGCTATTGAAGTAATTGAAAGATGGTGTTTGCCAGGGATTTCGTTTGCCGTTCGTGTTCAACCTACTGACACTTGCAGTTGTGTAGTTAATACGAGAATGGGAAGGTTGTTTCGAGCTCTTATAGTTCATCTGAATCTATTACAACTGAACAGTTTCATATAAATTTACAATTGAAAGTAACAAGATGTGTTTTTTTCCATTTGTGATATTATGTTTTGTCAGAAGTTAACAAAATTCATCAAGAAATTGGGTTCCGAAAGAGTGTCAGCTTTTAATAAACATACATAATATTCCTACAGAAATGGAGTAATGTTATTATTTAAAAGATAATTCTCTTGTTCCTATAATGGCTTATTACTTTGTATCTATGCAATACATGTTTAGCTATTTAGTGAATAATTAGAACCAAGTCACATAATAAAATCCTGAAAGGGGGGGGGGGTCAATAAAATTTATTTCAAATTATCAAAATAATAACGGGCGTGGCGTAATGGCAACCCGTCTGACTTCTGATTTAAAGACTGTAGGTTCGACCCCCACTGAGAGTACTATTAGTTTTTATAATATTTTTTTTTTAATTAATTACACAAACATTTTTGTTCTAGAAAAGATAAAATAGCTCTCTTGAAATACATACCAAGGGCACCAATACATACAGACAATCATTAATAGCATCTGTAACTCCCGACATGCCTCTTTAATGTTGAGATATCCAAAACTCATCTCTTAACGAATTTGAAAAGTTTGTGAAAAATTAGCTCAAATTGAAAAGAATTAAGTTCGAATATTAGATACAATTAAAAGTACAAGTTTGAGGTTAATTATATCAGTACGACTACTGAAAATATATTCTATAGGCTAAGTTTACAATACTTGATTAAACTTTATTGTATTGGTATATTTCTTTTTAGAACCATTCATCATCCATACGCTGCTATTGCCAAATGCGTTATGAATCAAGATTTTTAGAGATTGATATCCCAGATTCATTTTGGGATTTTCAAAAATTACCAGTTGCAACAAGATCATTAACATCATTAACTATAATATTATCTATTTTCTTATTTGTAATGAGAACTTTGCTTTACAATCAATTAGATCCTTCAACTAAAAATGAAACTTCATTTCAACAAGTTGTCTTTCCTTTATTACAAATCGTCCCAAGTTCTTTATTAAAATTTCCATTTTCTATTGTACTTTCAAATTTTGTTGATACTAACATTTGGAAGTTTGTTATTAATTTATTAAATTTAACTATTGGTGGTTCATTTATTGAACGTAACTGGGGGTCATCAAAAGAGATGATTAAATTTACAGTAATTATTGGTACATTAACAAATTTATCAGTTGTATTATTTACAATTGCTTTATCATATATATTTTCTGGCATAAAATTGGATTCAGCAATTGATGGAAATTATACAATTTTAATTGGTTTCCCAATTATATATAAACAGCTATTACCTGAAACTTCAATTGTACACATTAAAAATATTCCCTTAATATCAAAAAATTTCAGATTTAAATTATTACCAATTTTTGTAATTTGTGTTGTTACAATAATCCAATTAATTTGGTTAAATCATTTTGCACAATTAATTAGTATTTGGCTAACATTCATTTCATCGTGGGTTTATTTAAGATTTTATCAAACTTTAAATTTTAGTAACGATAATAGTGAAAATTTAATATCAGGTGATGCATCAGATACTTTTAAATTTATTTACTTATTTCCAGATTTCATAAAACCATTATTAAGACCAATATTTGATAAATGTTATGATATTATTTGTGTAAAATTAAACTTAATTCGTCATTTTGAAAATTCTGATATTAATAAAGGTAATGCAATTGCTGAAAAGAGAGGTGCTAAACAACTAACTGAACCAACTGATGCACAGGTTGAAGAAAGACGTAAACAGAAAGCTCTTGAAGTGTTACAAGAAAGAATGGTTTAATAATAAAATATATATCCGTGTATACAACATTCAAAAATCCAAAGATTACTAGTCTAAATTTTCATTGTTAGTTTTCTATTTTCCAAAAAAAGATTGAGCACCATTTATAAAGCGTTAGTATCAATACAGTCACATTAATGTTTTATTCACTTAGCTATGAACTTATCCATTATATGTGAATCAGTTATGAATCAGTTTAATTCTTTATTTTAACTCAGAGCTTATATACATATAAAAGAACCTCTTGCTTATGTAATAACTGCTTCTATGGCCAAGTTGGTAAGGCGCCACACTAGTAATGTGGAGATCATCAGTTCGACTCTGGTTGGAAGCATAGTTTTTTTTTAATTATTAATTGAAGTGAATAAGAAACAGTGATACAAATCAAAGTAACCTTTAGTTATTAATTATTTATAGTTTATGAAATATTTATAGTTTATAAAATATGAATTGAAATTTCATTTTACGAATTATGAAGTTAATTTATTAATTATGTTAAATATCATGTTTTTTTAAAATCATGATTTATGTAATGGGTATTATAATTATTATTATTGTTGTTGTTGCTGTCGCTGTTAATGAAATAAAGTTTATTACTTCGAACTGAATGAGTCATCAACATTACCTTGATAATCTTCTTCAGACTTTTCATTGTCAGGGTTTACAATATGTAATTGTCTATCATCTACTATATCAGGTAATGATAATGTACTGAATCTTTGATTAGCATCATAAATTAATGGATCTTCTTCAAATACAGTTGATGGATAATGATGTCTAGTAAGTAAATCTATACCACTACCGATGCTTGAACTATTTATACTTGTATCATTTAAATTAGTTGAAGATGATGAATTCGGGAAACCATTTATTGAATGATCAACATCTGAATCTGAATCGGAAGATAATGCTGTATTATTTCTTGATGGTTTTCTCCAATTTGAAGAAGCTGTTCTTTCTGGAATCGCAACTGGATTTGCATCAACATCACCAAATGAATAAGGCTGATGTTGTTTTGTTTCTTCAATATCTAATTCTCTTTCAGTTTTGTTTCTTCTCCAAAAGAATATTATAATTGTTACTAAAAATATTGTAACACCTGCTAATACACCAATAACAATACCTGCGATAGCACCGCCTGATAACGAACTACCACTTTTACTTCTATTATTACTTGAATTGTTATTATAATTAGCGGAAGTATTTGAAGGTGATACAGCGTCTGTTGTTTCATAAACAGCAGTTGTAGTAATAAAAATTGTTTCTACATGACTATTTGAATTTGTTATTAATGAAGTTAAAGTTGACAATGGTGCAGTTTTTTGAGTTGATGTAGTAACAGAAGAAGATAATAGTACATTTGATGAAGAAGTAACGGCTTTGCTACTACTTCTACTTCTACTACTGCTACTGCTACTAATACTACCACTACCACTAATTGAAACAGAATTTGAAGTAGAAGTTAGTATACTATTTGATGATATTATATTCGATGACGTACTCGTTGTCACTATATCATTAGATTTAATTGTCGATGAAGAAACTGTTGATACAACAACATTTGAATCAACATAAACATTCATATATGATTCACCACCACAATATTGATATGGATAACCATCACAGCTTACATCACATTTACTTTCATCAGTTGATAATGATGATAATTTATTTATCATTGAAGAATCACCACAATAACAATCATCACCATTAAATAATGCTGCAATTTCATAACCATCGCATTGGGATTGACAATATGAAACTGATTGATAAATATAAGTACCTTTTGATGTTAAACCAATTGAAATTAAATCATCACTACTATAACAACCTTGATAATTAAAACTTGTTGCTGATACAAAGTTCCCTGGAATATTCAGTATTAAGATCAAATAAAATAAAGAATTCAGTAAATTGAACAACATGAATAGGTGAACTTTTTGGGGATATAATTGGGATATGAAAATGAAAAAACGAAGGAATAAAGCTTAATTGCTTTTAAAAAGTATGCTAAAAGGGAAAATGGAAAGAAAAGTGGAGAATAGCCAATATGTAATTTTTTTAATGTCTTATAATTTCATTTAATGTAGTAAAGTAAAATAAAAGTATAATTATAATGAATTATTGTTTTAAAGATTGAAATCTAGAGTAAAAGCAACCTGTCTGTGACAAAAAGGGTATCAATGCAATCTCTTTAAATCCAGTTGTATATATTTAATTGACAACACTGGTCTCAATAAGCAATTCTAATGCTAATTCTAATCGTACTCTTAATCCTGATCCTGATCCTGATCCTGATGCTAACTCCAGACTATAACAACTGCTCAAAACTCTCATATCCTTCTTATAACTGATCTTCCATCCAAACAGTAACCGATTCGATCCTCTTCTGTTTTCTTTTTTGGTCAATCAGATTGGGCAAGGAAAAAGAAAAGAAAACGCGTTTCCCGATTGGGACATATCGCTACCAACGGCACTTACCCGGATGTGTCCCAAATAGGAAACACCGGCCGAAGCGCGTTTACTAGCCGACTTCTCGGCTAGTAAGAGGGGTGCCAGCAACGGGCGGGTAACGCTGTGCCAGAAATTGATTTATTGAAAATTTAACGAAATTATTTAATTTGAAGCTTAAAAGAGAGATGAGATGAGATATTGATGAGATGAGATATTGATGCATGCCTAAGTAGAACAAGTGAAAAGAGTGTAACCATCTAGCCATGTCATCTGCCAACTCTTTAAAATCACTAGATAAAAAGTTACAGAAAAGGAAACAAGTGTATAAGCCTATTCTTGATAACCCATTTACAAATGAATTGAATATTTGGCCACATGTAACTGACCAACAAGTACTTTTCCAATCATTAAAATCTAGTATAATATCACAATTTAAAAATTTGAATGATATTGGATTGGATGATTGGCCATGGGATATACTCTTTGAATTCAATTCAATTGTTAAATACTTATCTAATGACAACAACGAAAACGAGCCAAATAAAAAAAGGAAAGCAATTTTATTTGTCTGTAATAAAGATAACTGTTTACCAAATATTTTATTACAACAAATTCCATTACTTTGCTATAATTCGAAAATTGAAGTAATTTTAGTTCAATTACCTAAAAATTCATTTAAGATAATAAATGATTCAATAATTAATAATAGTTTAATTAAATTTAATGGATTAATATTAATTGAATGTAATGGAAAATTAAATGATTCATTTATAAAACAAATTATTTTAAAAGTTGATAAATTAAATATTCCATGGTTAGATAATTTAAAATATCAAAATACAAAAATAAAATTAATTAATACATCTATTCCAATAGTAAATAAGAAATAGAGTTCATTCATAATTGCATACATCCATTAAAAATACAATCATACCACAATATATAATAATAATTACAACTAATAAAATTATAAAAGAAAATAGAATTATTTTGATATAGATATATAGAAATTGAAGATATTATTCAATTGCTTTCTCTACTTTTTTTTTTTTTTTTTACCATTTTTTAATTTGTTTAAAGAGGAATTGACAGAAAGATAACCTAATAAACATATGGAATTATTTTATATGGAACTTTCTTTTCATATTCTATCCAACTTTCTTGGTATTTTTCTTTACATTTATGTTCATCTCTCTGTTGACGATGTAATAATAATGACATAAAGTATGCTGAATAATAATAAGTTAATGGTGTAGTGAACCATGTTGTTAAACACCAACTTAATGATATAATCCAATCACCAAAATAGTTCATATGTTGAGATTTAGCCCACCAACCATCACATAATAATTTTGTACCACGCTTTGTTTGAATACTTTGTAAATTTGGTAATTTTCCTTGTCTAAAATCAGATTTTTGTTTATTAGCTGAATGGAAAATGTAATAACCTAATGCCATCATTGAAATAATAAATGAAACTTTGTATTGACCTAATTCAATTGGTGAAACGCTTAAATAACGTGCTTGTAAAGAATATGTAAATGGTACTAATGTTAAATCACCAAATGCCAACATAAAACCAAATCCATCTGTCGTTATATCCATCATTGTTAAGACACCTTCTTCATTTAATATACCATCAAAAATATAGAAACCTTGTAAAATATTAACTAATAATAATGCATCATTAATCTTACCAAATTGTAAATAATATTGATGTAAACAGGAAAGATTAATTAATAACCATAATAACATACCTGGTCTTAATTCAGAGTACATTTTAATATCAACTGGCCCAACTCTTGGGTTTAATTCCCTACCAATAAACCAATCATAGATAATATTTCCTGAATTACCACCTAAGGCTAAAATTTTTTCTTTGGTATTTTTACCATTTTTGCCAATTAATGGAATAAAACTTGCAATATAACAATAAATTGACAACAAGAGAGAAAATAAAATGGTAATAATACATAAATCAACATGATTTTCATATAAATATTGTAATTCTGGTAATTTACCATCCGTTAAAGACCATCTAAATGCGATGACTAAAATTAAGGCTGAAGAAACTGCAACACCATTAATCTTATATGGTAATTTAGTACCATCTCTTAGTTCAACACCTTGCATATTTCTACCTGGTAAAATAGTATCTAATACAGCTAATACAAAATACCAAACGATGTAATAAGTCCATAATTCATATCTTGTAAAGTAATAATTCATTGATTTAATACCATTCCATAATTCAGTAATATCAAAATTACTAAAAAAACCTGTAATGAAATAATCCGGTCTAATCATTTGATTTAAAATAATAGTTAAAATTGGTAAACCTAAAGAAATAGCAATGGCACCAATGGTACCACCAAATTCAAACTCTTTAGTTTTTGGATTTAGAGTAGAAACCATTTTATTACTTAATATTTTAATTCTTTACTGAGTATTGTTAGCAAAATAATTCTAAACCTTTTAAACTTCAATTAAAAAATTTCAGATATTTTATTACTTTCCATTTCTTATCTTTAACTTATTTAAATATAATTTTACAATTAATGAAATCATTTTTCGTTTGACATTTATATTCCCTTCTTTTAGTTTGAAAACGGCAATGCTTAGTTAGGGAAGAAAATAAATACATCGCTTAATGATGATTTTAAACGAGAAATACGAATAAAACCTCAAATTAACAGTAAACATGACACTATTGTTAAAAAAAAAATGTAATTTAAAGATAATACAATCATAATACTTTTTATCTTTTAATTTTAATTAATAAAATTTTAAATTTTTATCTCTTTTTGAAAACAGTGTAATATTGCAAAATTTATAAATAATAATAATTTTGAGACAATTTCTGTAGTTGAACTTTCTTCAATTGATAATCCTAAAATTGGAATAGTTGAAAAATTCAAATTAATATTCAAATTATTATTAAAAATAATTATACCATTTTGTAATTCAATCCAAATTCCAAAAATTATGAAAGGATTATTTTTTTTATTAATTAATCTTATTTTATCAAATTTTCTTTTAAATTTATTAATCGAATATGATTTTGAATTTTTAAAAATGAAATATTTTTGCCAAAATTTTTTAATCAAATATTTATATAAAATTCTGTCTGAAATTCTTTGATATTTGGCAGATTTATCAATTATCTTAATCCATTTAACCCATTTAATGGTAATATCTTTAATTATAATTTCAACATAAAATTCAATTAGTTTAACTAAATTTTCAAATAAATTTTTAATGTTTCCTCTCTTGTATTTATTAAAGATAATTTTAAAACAATTTAAATGAGGTTCAATCGTTTTATTAAAATATTTTTCATTTAAAATTAAAATTTTTGGGAATATTAAAAATTCTAATTCATTTTCAGTATTCAAATGCTTTATAAGAGTGTCATCACCACTAATAACTTCCTCCTCATCAGCATCATCATCTTCATCATTTAATATGGTAGTACCTTCCAATTTTTCATTATTACCATTCTCACAGTGCATTTCATCTATCAAAGGATATTTAATGAGAAAATAGTCCTCTAACTTGATTTGTTTCTTATTATAATAGCAGTCTTTAAACAACTGGAAGTAGCGTGGATCATTATAATCACCATGATGATCAACCAATTTCACTTTCTTCAACACGAACTCCATCAGCAAATGCCACTTATGATTAGTAACAGCACCACCACCACCACCATCATCATCATCTTTTAAGTTTATTCTCTCATATAAATACTCAAGTGGGCACATCACATCTTTTACCTGCTCTTTCTCAACACCTAAACAACCATCGTTTCCCTCAACTCTACTCCTACTGCAAGGAATGATCCTAATACTGCTCAACTCTCTGCTATCCATCACCGTCTCCTATCTCTTTCCCTGTATCTTATATACAACTCTCACAAGAAAGAAACAACTGGCAAATCCCCCTCAGATCCTCTTCCTTTTATATATTAAAAACAATTCCTGTTCCCATTTTTAGCCGCCCAGCTTTCATTTTCTAAAAATTACGAAAAACAAAAATGCTCTCCAAATGGTTCGAACCGCGGACAAATTTTGGTGAACTTTCAACATTTTTGCCGCGAACCTCAATGGAATTTTATTGGAATTGGCTCATTGATTTATATAAAAAGCTGGTTAATTTACGTGAATTCTTGATGATTAATAGTTCAGTTGAAAGAGGGACACAAGAGGTACTGTAACCAGTGGATATTGATTGATTGATTGAGTGCTGCTTCTGTTGTTGTTGTCGTTGTTCTTTGAGATTGGTTTACACGAAATTATAGATATATATATCATGTCCGTGATTTATTTAGAAGATTTAGAGAGTTTGCGTACTGTTTTATTAAACAAATTTTTTGAATTCAGATGTTCTGATGATTTCATTAGTGCTAATAATGTTGCTAGTTCAATTGGTAATGATAATGGTAATGGTGATGATATCGATTGCGAAGAATTGAGTCAAATGATGATTGAATTCGAAAGTTTGATTAGTACAACTATTGTTTGTATGAATAATCAATTTAAAGGTTTTAAAATTAAATGGGAAAAATCATTAAATTTTAATAATAATGATTATTTGAAAATTATTGAATTTGATAATGAAATTATTAATAATGATGTTAGAAAAATTATTATTAAAAATTTTGAAAAATTACTATCTTTTGTAGATTGGTATTCTGAATTTAAACGTGAATTGAATAAATCAGTTAAAGATAAATATAACAAAAATATTACACAAATTGATGCAAAAAGAGATAAAGCAATTAAACAACATTCAATGATGTATGGTCCTTCTTCTGATGATGATGATGAAGAAGAAGATGATGATGATCATGGTTATGATACTAAGAAGAAAGAAGGTAAATCTTATGAAAAGAAAAGTTATTCTTTTAAAGATAAAGGTATTACAGGTAAAGAAAAATTATTAACAACAACAAAAAAATTAACAAGTAATTTAATTAAAAGTAATCAAATATTACAATCAAGTATTTTACAAAGTGATTTAAATTTAGATGAATTAAGAATTCAAACAAATTCACTTGAAAAAATGAATGATAAATATATGCAATTTGAAACAATTTTTAATAAAACATCAAATTTAGTTAAAACATTGGATAAAGCATCAAAACAAGAAAAAAGAGATGTTTATTTTGCAATTGGTTTTCTATGCTTATGTATTTCATGGGTTCTTTGGAGACGTATATTTAAATTACCAGTAAAATTAACTTTTTGGTTATTATTTCAATTTTTCAAATCAATTTTAATAAGTGTTGGTTTTATTTCAAAAATTGCTGATTCTAAATCAAGATCAACAGATTCAAATACATTAATACCGACTATATCAACAGTTTTATCATCAATAATATCAACAACATCAATTTCAATTGAAAATTCACATGAATTGGTAAATTCTGTTGAACGTGCAGTAGATGAAGCAATGGAAAGAATAATGCCTCATGATGAGTTATAGTAAAAATCAAATAGAACATTTAATAGTTCATTTACCATATAATAACAAATGATTATTCCAATTGTTGTATAGAAATAGTTCACATATTTTACGCCAGACACTGATACCATATCCTAATCATGGCTCCAAAGAGCAAACAGAATGAGACGAAACTCAATGGATATATGATTAAATGCCTAATACACCTTCCCAGCTGCTAATTGATACCTCCTATCAACTACTTCTGTTCATTGCAGACCATTACACGTTTGATAATGGTACATTATATGGTCGTTAACAACGATATGCATAATGAAAAATTTTTGAGATGCGATGAGATGAGATGAGAAGTTATACAGATTTAGTGAAATAGACATACATATATTTGCAGTATTTATTAATGTAGAATATAATGATATATACTTGTAATTCTATATATAATACTATAAGATAATATATAAGAAGTAACACAGAGAAATAAAATGGCTCCTGTTACTAAGAAGAATAACAATAAGAACAATGCCAAACGTAATAACAAGTCTTTGAAAGAAGAAAAACCAGCTAAGAAGGCTAGGATTTCTATTGATTCGTCTGATGAAGATGAATTAGATGATATCGTTCCTGTTGAATCTTCATCTGAAGATGATTTGGATGATATTGTTTCTTCTGATGGTGAAGTTAGTGGTAAGAAAATGGATATTGAAGAAGAAGAAGAAGATGATGATGATAATGAAGAAGGGAAAGAAGATGAAGAAGATGAAGAAGATAATGAAGAAGGGAAAGAAGCTAAAGAAGTTAAAAATTCTGAAGGTTCTGATAACCATTCTGAACAGAGAAAATTATTGAAAGAAAGAAAAATACAAAGAAAATCTGGATCTGAAGTTCAACATATTAAATCATTATGGGAAAGATTAAGAGTGAAGAATCCACCAATGCCAAAACAAGTTCGTGAAAAATTGTCAAACGAAATTTGGGATTTAGCTAAAGATTGTATTAGTGATTTAGTTTTAAAGCATGATGCTTCTCGTGTTGTCCAAACTTTAGTTAAATATTCAACAAAAGAACGTCGTGAACAAATTGTTATTTCATTAAAAGGTAAATTTTATTTATTAGCTACCTCTGCATATGGTAAATATCTATTAGTGAAATTATTACATTATGGTTCTAAATCATCAAGACAATTAATTATTAATGAATTACACGGTTCATTAAGAAAATTAATGAGACATCGTGAAGGTGCCTATGTTGTTGAAGATTTATTTGTTTTATATGCTACTCATGAACAAAAACAACAAATGATTAAAGAATTTTGGGGTTCTGAATACGGTGTATTCAGAGAATCACACGCTGGTTTAACTATTGAACAAGTCTGTGAAAGCAGTGTTGAAAAAAGAAATATTATTGCAAGAAATTTAGTTGGTACTATTACTGCTACTGTTGAAAAAGGTTCGACCGGTTTCCAAATTTTACATGCTGCTATGAGAGAATATGTTAAAATTGCCAATGAAAAAGAAATTTCAGAATTTATTGAATTATTACATGAACAATTTGCTGAACTAGTCCATACACCTGAAGGTGCTGATGTTGCTTGTACTTTAATTGCTAAAGCAAATGCTAAAGAAAGAAAACTAATTATTAAAACTTTAAAAAATCACTCTGATAAATTAATTAAAAATGAACATGGTAATTTAGTTTTCATTACTGCATTATTGTCCGTTGATGATACTGTTTTAATGTTCAAATCTTTTGGTCCAGCTGTTAAAGAAACTTTACATGAATTAATTGTTGACAAATATGGTAGAAGACCATGGTTATACATTTTATTAGGTTTAGATGGTAAATATTTCTCTCCAATAGTAAAGAAAGATTTAGAAAGATATATTAAAATGTCTGAAGCTACTTCTAAAAAACCAATTTTACAGAGAAGACATGAATTATTGAACAAATTTGCTCCAATGTATTTAAGCACAATCTCTAAAAATTATTCAGAAATTTTAAATGAAAACTTAGGTAGTCAATTTATTTCAGAAATTTTATTAAGTGATGAATTATATGAAGAATTAAGTGAAAAAGATACTTCAAATTTCCAAAATGTTATTGATTGTATCTTTACTAGTTTCAAAGGTGATATTTCTGAAGAAGAACACCCAATTCACAAACCGTTCTCAACTAGATTATTAAAAGCTTTAATTCAAGGTGGCAGATGGAACAATAAAGAAAAAAAATTAATTCCATTAACAAAAGTACAAGGTCTAGGGACTTCTTTTGCTCAAAGATTTTACGAAAGCATTATAGATTCATCTAACTTATTAGAATGGATTAACACTCAAGATAGTTCATTCACCATTGTCGCATTATTCGAAACTTTAAGAGATAAAGATGAAGGTAAACAATTCTTAGAAGATTTAAAGAACGTTAAAAAAGATATCGATACAACCGCTGAAAACAACAGAGGTGCTCAATTACTATTGAACTTATTGAAGTAAATTGTATTCTTTCTCATTCTTTTTTTTTTTTCAACTCATCTTTTCACAAATATTTCACAAATATTTCACAATAATTCATAGGTAAATAGAATATTCAATTTGTATATTATTTAATTTTTTAAAATCTTCTATTTATGTTATTACAGCACCTTGACAAGAGAACAACAATCTTTATACATGGGTTAATTACAATTTACATAGCAAGATAGCTTTCTTATATGGTCAAATACCAAATTTAAGGCCATTTCGCTATCTTTTAAGCCTTTAATCTCTAAAAATTTGTCAGTAGAATTGAAAAAAAAAAAGGTTTTAAAAGTGAACAATTTAAAGGAAACTAGGAATAACAAAGTGCTTGAATAGTACTTTGGTGCATAATTTGAGTTCCTATCTTTTAAAGCAGTGTGTTTGTGTCATTGAACAGTGATAAGTGATGGATTCTGAAGTTGAGCAAGAGAGTAATATTAATGAGACGGATTCAAGACCAGATAGGGATAATGATATCGAGGTGGATGCTGCTGCTGATGAATCAAACGATGATAGTGTGAACGTTGAACAACATAATGAACTGTCTGCATCGACAGTTGGAACACATGAAAATAATTTTGATATTTCTATTGATGATGGCCCCTTCCAATTGCATCCTTTAATTCAACATTTGCCAAATGAATTGTACTATACATGTTTTGATGCTTATGACCAAAATTTATACTTAGGTACTGAGACAGGTGATCTATTACATTATTTTGAAATAGAGAAGAATAATTATATGTTAGTATCACAGACAAAATTTAATATCGATTCCAATTATCCAATTGCAAAATTCATATTACTACCAAAAATAGAGAGAGCTTTAATATTATCAAATAATGTGTTGACTGAATTTTTATTACCTGAGTTTGCCCCTGTTCCCAATATTGCAAGCATTAAAGACGTAAATGATGTAATTTGGGAAGGATATTCTGAACAATCGAATTCTTACGATGTATTTATTTTTTTGGACTACCAAGTGAGAGAATTAAAAGTCACACACAATTCGATGAAACCAAAAATATCTTATGATTTTAAAATGATATCAAAGGCAGAATGTCATGATCAAATACTGATAACTGCAAAATTAAATAATTATGAGTTGGTAAATCTAAAGAATTCTAAAGTGATACCTCTCTTTCGTGTAAGTGAAGGAGAAGATGAATTAGAACCTATAATTTCAAATTTCAGTAGAAACGAATTTCTAGTAGTTACTGGAGGCATATCAGTAGATTCAAACGCTATGATGTTTATAATTGACCATAAAGGTTGTACAACGAATAGCACAATTTTACTTGACAAATATCCGGCTAATGTTGCCATTTATTATCCATATATATGTGTCAATTTAGCTTTGAATACAATTCAAATCTTTAAAATCAATTCATCTGGTGAATCTAAAGTTATTCAAAAAATTACTTCCACAACAGACTTAAGAATAACAAATACTATTAAAGAATTTAATTATTTTGAATCAAAAGAAACAAAAGAAATAAGAAAAACTCTTATAGAGAAACTAAGTTTAGTTCCTATAAAAGATGGTAATGATGAATTAAGAATTGAAAGTGAAAAAATATATATTGAACAAATTTTCACTGATTCTACAAATACTTCCTTATTTGGAAGAGATGGGATATATCTACTAACGAAAAAACCTCAAATACTTGAATTTAATAATTATTCTGAATCTGAAATTGATATTATTAGAGATTATTTAAAGGAAACTAAAAAACCTAATCCTTCCAAATATGAAAAAAGAGAAAGAGCTTATTTACAGACACTAAAATTATTATTAATAACGTTACATTGCAAAAATATTGATGAATCCATAATAGACAGATGGTACAATTATGCAGATATTGTTGATATTAGGTTATTACTATATCTCTTTGATTTAAAAATATATGGTGATATCTGGATTTTTGGTGGATTGCTCAATTTTATAGAGAATTTAAAGGTTCTAAAAATTGCACATAAATGTAGTAACCTGAAGTTATTACTATCAGTCATGAGCCATCAATTAAGACACCACAAGAAAAAAAGTTATATGAAAGATTATGATAGAATCATAAAAACATTGGATATCAATCTATTCAAATTATTAAGACAGGACGGTGATGAAATAAATCTTGATGCTTTTTTGGAATCTAATTTAAGTTATATCCTAGAGATTGTGCAAACTGAAAAAGAAATAGATATCGATTTAATACTACAAATATATCGTAGACAAAACGAAACCATTAAAATTTTATCATTGTTGAAGGAGAGAAATGAAGGGATGATGCTATTAGAATATATTCATCTTCTTTTTGACAAACTTCCTGAGGATTATTTGAAAAATGGTTTAGTAAATGACTTATTATTTATTTTAAGTTCAGTATCAGTAACAAAGGAATTACTAAAAGATATAATAGGAATTATGAAGTTGTCTAAAATTGACCCTTGTGAACTATCATCTAAACTGGATAAAAATATTGAAGCTAAAGTTTCTTTTATTGAATTACTTGGCGCCCAGAAAGAAACAGATAAACAGTTTTTAATTCAGTATTACATTGTTAATTTGCAAAAAACTATGGAAGCAAATTCAATTTGGGAAGAACTGGGAAAGTTCACTTCTGAATATGCTCAAAATTTTGATTATTCGAAATCTAGTATCAGTGAATTTCTAATAATTAAAATGAAAAACTTAAAGAAAGCTGGAGAATTTATGGACTTATTTAAAGATATAAAGAAAATTTGTTATACTGATGACAGTGACCAGTCACTCCTAAATTTTACCATCAACGAAATTAAAAAGATAGATATTGGTCAATTATTAACTTTATTATTTTTACTACCCGAGCATAATGATATATCTACTATCTTTCTATCAAAAGAGGATCTCTTTCAAATCTATACTACTCACATTGATTTTTTAAGTATTGAACTGTTATTAACAAAAGAAAAGCTAATTGAAGTTTTGAAATACTATATCTCATTAGCAGACAATATTGAAATAGTAAAAGTTGTCATAACATTCTTAAAAAGAAATATAAATTTTCTGGATGATAATGAAATAATCATCCAAGTATTGAAAGAAATACCACCAACATATCCTTTAAATCTTTTATTCAATGTATTATTTTCTGTATTGAAGAAAATTGAAGACAAAAATGAAACCTCTAATTTAGTGAAAGCATTAATAAAACATGAATGTTCAATATACAATGAGTTAAAAAATAACTTTAAAGATAATGACAGCCAACAGTAGATAATTTAGTTTTTAAAACTACCATGCATTGCATATAATATATACACGTATATAGATATCTTAATATATATTATTTCATTATTAATTATCAATTATTATTACTCATGTTATGAGGTGAAATAAGCTCTCAAGTAATTGTATATTCAACCTTTAAAGTTTCTAAAAGTTCTTTCAAAATTTCTAGTTCATCATTATTTGTTTTCCCAGTTTTCTTAACAGTAACTCTATCAAATAATTTAATTGGAATATCATTTGGGGATAAGAAAACGTTATTTAATGATTTCACTAATTCTAATTCATTCACCAAATCATTATTTTTCTTCAAATATATATGAACATTGCTTGAATATCTCATCCCACTAACCACTTCCATATTTTTGCCTGTGATACCTGGTGAAAGATGAACATGGTTTCTATTCAATCTCTTAATGGCTCCTGATCTTAATATCAATATGCAATTTTGTATGGTTGTGCCATGAACCAGATTCTGTGGTAATTGATCAATATTTTCTATACGTTGCAAAACATTATCATCTGGTTTTATATTCTCAATCGAATGCCCTTGTGTAGCACATATTAATTCAACACCATCAGCATTTTTTAAATGAAACCTTTTCTTATCATTAGTTTCAACAATTTCATGCAACTCTGTCAACGTACATTTATGAGTCTTTAATCTGTTATGGTTCAAAATGACACTCACCGGAATGTAACCATTAGAATCAATTGATAAATTTTCTTTTGTTGCACCATGTCTTAATAAATAAGAAAGAGCTTTAGATATTTGAACTTTCCTCTTTGCTGGATCAACCGACATCTTTTGAACTAATCTTAAAGCACTGAACTGTCTTGTTCAAAGTAACATACACAAAATACTACCAACAAATACTAAATATAAGTTTCAATACCTATCAATTTTGCTTCCTTTTGCATTACCGATGAACTGGAAGACATGCAGATACAAGAATAATATATTTCTTCCTTTCGAATTTTTCAGATTAGTAATTTATATGGTTTTAAATTATTTACAATGTAGAATATATTTAGTATATTTTAAATAGCAGTAAAAGAAGGATTAACTTTCCAAACGATAAACTATATAACGGATTCCACTAATATCAGTTACCATTACCACCACAACAACCTCCACCAGTGGCTTTCAGAGTACCTTTAACGTTTTTAATGGAATCATTATCACCTAATTCGGTTTCTTTATGAATATTCAATTGATATTTAGTCTTACCATCTTTATCAACACCAACATTCTTACCTTGAACTAGATTTCTCTTTAAAAACCCTGCAACATCTTCCATTAATTGTATTTGTTGCTCTTTATTCAACTCAGAATTAGGTTTCATCATTCCTTGACGCATTTGATTCCTTGCTGATACCAACATCTTCAAATCCTCATTGAATGCAATACGTGTAGCTCTTAATCCATGTCTATAAGCTGTTAAAGCTCTTTGTGAAGTACTCATTGCTCTATTTACTTGGCTTGTTACTACTTTTAACAGTCCAAATACTGACTATTTCCCTATAGATCACTACAAAAAACATCCAAAAAACCTTTAAAATGTCAAAAGTTCTGGCAACTTTAAACCTTTAAAGCTTTTAAAATTACCACATGGAAATGGATATAAATAGGCTAAAATATATATATATATAAAGTAACAGTTAAACTTGTTCAGATGTTTGCAGATATGTTGAAGTAAGTTTATGGTTATGTAGAATTGCTGCATATTAAGTTACAAAGTAGCTCAAAGAGATGGTGAATTTTTAATTAAAAACGCTTGAGGTATATATGTTTTCTATAAGAGATTACTTGAATAAATTAACGATTGTAAATGACATAAAGTACCTATGACCACTAATATATGCCAAATTTGATGCGAGTGTCCTATGTAATCAAATTTCCCCTTTAACACAGATTCTGGGAACCTTTTATAGTAAATGTAAGCTCCTAATAAGTAAACGATTATTTCAAATATAATGAAATTAAATTGAATTCTAATGAACACTTCATTGATACCATAAATATAGAAACCA
The DNA here is from genome assembly GCA_030565105.1 of Vanderwaltozyma verrucispora. NCBI lineage: Eukaryota > Fungi > Ascomycota > Saccharomycetes > Saccharomycetales > Saccharomycetaceae > Vanderwaltozyma > Vanderwaltozyma verrucispora. The sequence goes on from JAJMAX010000031.1 coordinate 19,041, forward strand.
ACGAATAAAGGTAATAAGGCACTGAATCCAAATAAGTTGAATGAGATAGTTCTTGCTTTTCTTGCTTTATCATCATTGAATTTGTCCAGTAAAATTTGTAAAGATAATACAATTGCCAACAATACTGTTATGATTGTGAATGAAACAAATAATTTAAAATTGTCATAATAACCGTAATACAATGAAGTTATAATTGAAGAGCTGATTAATAGTATTATTCCAAAATAGTCCATTTTACCAAATAATTTCGATTTATCATGAGAATGCTGTTTAAAGCAATGAAACGTACTGCTCAACATAAGTGAAATAAATGATGTTAAAACATAAAAATACACAGGAATCATATGAGCAATTGAATATCGAACAATTGCAAATAATGTCATTGCATAACAAATAGATGGGATCATATGGCTATAAATATTAATACTTTCATTATTCCAATAAAATAGCGATTGCAAACATTTCGTAAACGAATTCGTTTCTTTAACGTAACCATCTAATATATAAGCATTATCTTTCTGCCAATCAGGTAACTGATTGAAATTACAGACTTTTGAATCAGTTGCATTCACACGTAACACTGGTTGTACCGTTAGTTCCACATTAGCTTCACCATCGTTTGCATTCGATTCAGTTACAGATCTAGATCTGATATCCCCGCCATTAGCACTCTTCGACAAAGTTGTAGAACCAGCTTTTAGTCCACTCATAACTTAACGTCAACTGCACACCTCAAAAGAGCATTCCTCTTGGCAATTGTTGGTATAAACGGCCAATACCAACAACTTCTGACGTACAATTTATAAAATAATAACCAAGATCATAAATTTTTTTTTTTTTCAATCCATTTGGGACTAATAATGGTGCCAATTCTTTTAATTTTTTTGCAAGTTCACTGAACTGCACCAACAATACTGGGAATAATCCAGGTATTGCAGGTATTGCAATACCTGGGGGATAACTAGAAGAACTCAACCTCGAAATATCTTCAATCACCCACCTCTGTGGAACATTTCCAAATTCTCTTAAACGAAACGGTGCACCAGAAGCCCCAATTGCACCAAATATCAACCGTTCTCTCTCTTAATCAAACCATTCGACTGCCAATTGCAACCAAGCAATCACAATCCACTCATGCATCTCCTCTTCAACCTTCCATCCACTTTCAATTGGTAACATTCTCACAACTCATCTGGCTTCCCATTGCCTGTCTTATACTTACCAATCCTGTATCGTTCTCCACGAGCTGCACATTGCGTTCCTGTTCTTAAAAATTGGTCAAATTGCCCTTTAAACTGATTGAAAGGGAATATATTACAACTGTATTCATTGTAGATCATGGTTAATATCAGGTAATAGACAGTAATAGATCGTCTGAATTCATGAGTAACAGCAGGTGAACCTCAAGCTAGAAGTCTTTTTTTTGTTTACGGTGAATTAACTATTTTTGGAACTCCCATTTTGTCTTATTGAAAATCACTGGAATAAAGGCAAATTATAAGGTTTAAAAAGGTTTGAAAAGGTTGAATTGAATATTTTTGTATTAGAAACAACTGGCTTCCAATAAATAAAAGGGAAAAGGAAGACAAAAAAATACCATAAGTACTTTCTTTTCGTTTTTTTGATATAATGAAACTCTCTGATAAAATTGGTAAGAGCACTCCAAGACCATTGCTACCGTCTGATGAGGATGAACTGAATAGGAATTTCGCTAAACAACAGTTGAATCATTCAACTCATCAGTATGAATCTAATACAAAGATAAGTTCAGGGAGGGGTAATGTTCCTTTTTATGAAAAGATTAGATCAAGCTCGAATGTGAATATTACATCTTCAATGTTAAAAAATACAGATCAAAGAGAAAAAGCATTAACAAATACGGATAATTTTATACATATGTATAATAAAAATCTTAAAAATAAAGATAATAATTTATCTAATGAATATATTAATGAAGAAAAACAGGATAATTATAATTACTATGATAATGACAATGACAATGACAATGAAAGTAACGATGAAAGTGATGATGATAAATTGCAAAACACTAGTGGGCAAATTTCATTAGGTAGTGTAGATATAACACATGTTGATGATAATTATAGCGATAGTGACGATGAGTTATCTCCTTCTGAAGTAGAAAAAATAATGAGTAAAGTGAAAAAATCAAAAGATATAGATCCTGAATTCGGAATGACCTTGGATTCAAAATTAAAAGAACAAAGAGATAAATGGGCAGATAAAGGTGCCGCAAAGATCGTACGAGAAGTTACAAATCCGAATACTGGTCAAATATCAAAACAAGTAATTACAAAAGGTATCAAAGATTTTAAATTTGGTGAAGTATTAGGTGATGGATCATATTCTACTGTAATGTTAGCAACGTCAATTGAAACGAGTAAAAAATATGCCGTAAAAGTTTTGAGTAAAGAATATTTAATTCGCCAAAAGAAAGTTAAATATGTTAGTATTGAAAAAAATGCTTTACAAAGGCTTAATAATTCAAGAGGTGTTGTTAAATTATTTTTCACTTTTCAAGATGAAGCAAGTTTATATTTTTTATTAGAATATGCTCCTAATGGTGATTTTTTATCAATAATGAAAAAATTTGGATCTCTAAATGAAGATTGTGCATGTTATTATTCTGCTCAAATTATAGATGCTCTTCATTTCATTCATTCTAAGGGTATTATCCACAGAGATATAAAACCAGAAAATATTTTATTAGATAGTAATATGAAAGTTAAATTAACAGATTTTGGTACAGCTAAAATATTAGAACATAAAACAAATGAAGACGGTAGTAAATCAGAATCATATGATTTATTTACAAGATCAAAGTCATTCGTTGGCACTGCTGAGTATGTATCACCTGAATTATTAAATGATTCATTTACCGATTATAGATGTGATATCTGGTCTTTCGGGTGTATCTTATTTCAAATGATTGCAGGTAAACCACCGTTTAAAGCAACAAATGAGTATTTGACATTTCAGAAAGTTATGAAAGTTCAATATGCTTTTACAGCTGGATTTCCATTAGTAATCCGTGATTTAGTAAAAAGAATCCTTATCAAAGCTCCAAATCAAAGACTTTCGATATCTAGTATAAAGAAACATCATTTCTTTAGGGAGAAAAATTTCACTGATAATTCGGTTTGGACTGCTAATCCTCCGGAAATACAACCATATAAAGTAAATGCAAAATCAATGCAGCCAATTCCAGCTTTGAAAGAAAAGCCATTACTTGCGTCAAAACGTTCAAATATAAATACTGTTAAAAGGCCATCTTCTCGTAGCACATCCGGAACACCGGTCTCAATCATAACTAACAACCAAAATACTTCAACTCAGTCAAGTGACACAAGTAACACAAAGACAACTAAAAAAGCTGTTGATGATAGAACAGCACATATCCTTGAAACTGCAAGAAAGGAAGTCAGTAATCGTAGATCAACTAATAACAGAAAAATAACTGGTTCTGAGTCAGCTGCATCAGCTGCACTCTCAAAAAAGGCCATTACTTCTACTACTCAACGTGTACGAATAAGTTCTAATTCGTCAAATGCAACCTCTAATTCTTCTACAAAAACATTACAAATTTCATCTGATGCTAACCCATCATCATCACCATCCACACCATTCATACCTGATTCAGCTCCTCCTCCAGTTCCTCAATCTTATATTATCTCAAGTCCAAGTTCAGCGAACTCAAAATCGAATGAGAAAAAAAGTCAATCACCAATTATGAGTAAACTGGATATTGAATGGGCAAACTACCTGTCTAGCATTGATGAACATGTAATCAAGGTTGGTGAAGTTAATTTAACTGTTATAGATACATATTTAATGGAAAAGCGTATTAATAAAATGCATGGTTCCCTCCTTGATCCTCAAAGCTTCGGTTCGTCCAGGACCACCTTATTGTCGCAGGTCGCAAGAGGAGGTGGAGACGTAACAGGGTTTAGATCAGAATCAAATCCTACAGTGACTGAAGATAGCTATTACAGTACAATACCATTTGATGCAGAATTACAATCGATTGATTATAAAATTCCTGGCAGGCTATTGTACGTTTCTTCTGAAGAGGATACCTTATCACCTACTACCCCCACCTCATCTTCTAATCCTTATTCAAATGCTGCTGAAGAAAAAGGGTTTGGAAAATTTAGGAAGTTATTTCAACATAGTAGACAAGATAATCTACCTGAACCACTATTTTATGAGAACAACTATAAAAGGCTCTTTTTGTTGACAACAAATGGGTGTCTAATGATTTTTTCTAAAAGAAAAGAATTATTTGCAAGTACGAATTCATCATACGAATTATGTTTCAAAATTTATCTTTCTCAAACTGGTGTCAAAATTAAAGAGATATCTTTACCTATTAGCATCGAAAGTTCTAGCACGGTTAATTATGGTGCAATACAGACACCACATAAATCGTTTGTTTTTACTTGTTCAGAGCAAGAAGTCTTTTCATGGTTTAGTGCTTTAAGAAAAAGTATTAAGATGAACCATGAAAGAATTTTTTCAAAGACTAAAAGAGAAGAGGAATTATTTAAAGATGCTACTATTGCAGCCAATTCGGTTAGTTCTTCCGCTACCAAAGATAAATATTCAACTTTAAACACACCAAAATCGGCACAGAACTCAAATAACAGCTCTAACGTACCCAATCTTTCAACAAATTCCCACTCAAAAAATTTTGTTTCCTCGACAATCAGTCCTAAAACAAAATCTAGCAGATTGTTTGATTCCTTTGTTAGTTCAAGGGATAAACCTAAAAAGCATGCAACACCTGTTCCAATTTCATCCAAATTGACCAATGGTTTGCCTTCATCATCTGACCATAACATTACAGGACTAGGATTTCCATCAATGCATAATAAAAATTCAACAAAAAATGATAATGATTCTTCCTTTTTGAAAAATAAAAATCCATTGAAGAAGACCATAACAGCTAGTAACTCGAAACTGTTAGCCAGAAGCGAACGTTCTTTAAGAAATAAATAATTATTAACCAAATCTATAATCTAAATAGAGTAAAAATAATATTTATATATAATAAACTTTAAAGTAATCAACAAAGTTTTGTATTTATTGTTAGATAATTCTCCGAATCTAATTGTCCTCATCACTATCGTCTTCATCATCTTCATCTTCATCATCCTCTAATTCCTCAATTTCTACAGAAAAACCACGTTTTTCTAAAAATTCTTGAGTACTTTCTACTTTATTAGGATGACAGCTAATAAACACAGCACTTTTCTTAGAATCAAAAAGTTTAACGAAATATTTCTTTGTTATTCTTTGTAGGTCTTCTGCTGTTACTTTTGATAATCTGTCCAAATAAACTTCGTTAAAATTTGGACCTCTTTCTCTCAAAAACATATCAACGTATTTTGCAATAGCAGCTGTAGAATATCCACTTTCAATTGTAGCTATTCTATTAATTATACTACTTAATGCCCCGTTGATTAGTTCAGGTTCAAAAGCTAAAGAGCCAGAAGCATATCCTTCAACGATCTCTTTTGCAACATCATAACATTTAATAATGTCTGTACCACGATAAATACTAAAAGCCCACGAATTAATTTCAATTTGGCTCATCATATTCGCACCATAAGCTAGACCTACACCACGAATACCTTTCCAAAATGGACCTTCAACACATTGTAAATATTCAGAGGCTAATGAAACAATAGGGTATTCCGGATCATCATAATTCATATTCAAAGGTACAGATGTCATTAATGTCATGTATGATGATTCAGAAGCTGGTGTTGAAATAATATGAGCAACATCTTTTGGATCCTTACATAATTTTGTCAATGTTTCCAATGCTTTCGGAACAGGTGGAATTTTAATTTGAACGTTTCCATTTGGTTCATTTTGTTTTGCAACTAAGTCTGCCCATGGCCCATATAAATTATCAGAAATTTTTGAAATATCACCTAAAATTAAAATGTGATAATCACTAAATTGGGATCTCAATTCATTTCTCATACGTTCTAATTTTGGTAAAACTTTCTTCTTAAATTTACCATTTTCAATGTCATCCAATATATCCTCAATTAGCTCTTCAACAAAAAGAGGATCAACAGCTTTTTTCATTGATTTATTTGTATGTATGTTTCTAGTAGTTAAAGATTCCAACATCATATCACCTTCTCTTTTCAATTCAACGATAGAATTCAAATAATTTTCTAATAATATACTTACACGCTTTTCATCAAATACCATATCATATAAACAATATTTAATCCATTTAACAGCATCTGAATAGTTATCAGCTTTACATCTAATTCTAAAATCGATTAAATCTAATGATGAATTTTGAAGACCTAAAGAAATTTGAGAATCAATTGTTTCTGATTTTAATTTTGAGACAACTTCTTCAAATGACAACAGCTTACCTTCTTCAGTTTTCATTGGCATCGAAAACAGTTCATCGAATACATGGAAAAATGGTAATAACAAAGTATCTTTAATTGATCTTGTATTTACTAAAGTATGTAATTCAATGAATTGAGAGGGGAAGTTCTCTGTATGGATAAAAAATGGAAAATTCTTTGGTTTTGAAGTTAATAGGGTTTCAGTTAGTTTATCTGTTGGATCATTAAATTTAAAATTAGAGATATTTGTTGTACCTTTTGTGTTAATAAAATCAACACTTTTTAATGGATCATTAATTGTAAACTTTGATAATAATTTACTTGGGATTGGTTTATTATTATTTTTTTTAGCAGTATTTAATAAATTTGTCAATTGCAATTTCTTCGATTCAGTATATTGATCTTTTCTATCTTCAATCATTTGGTTTTGTTTATCTTCTAAAGATTGATATAAATCTTTACTTGGTTTACCAATTACAATTACAGGTTTATTGTCAACGAAGTTGCGCATTAATAATTTATTCCAATCTTCAACAGACCATTCCATAATAGAATCAAAATCTGATAGAGTTTTTAATGTCTTTTCTAATGAATCACCGTTTAAATCACCATAAATAAAATCTGCAATAATAGCTTGAGATAAAACACTATCACCATTTTTTTCACATTTTAAGATATAATCCCATTTACCATTATCAACAACTTGTTTCATTCTTCCAATATCAATTTGATGAGTAGTTAATACTTCAATAACTTTATCTCTTGTTTCATTTAATCTTTCAGTTGGTACACCATGAGCACCAATATTTATAATAGTCCTCATAAAATCATCAGTCCAATAATCAATCGAATTTGCAAAAGGGTCTTCAATTTCGACTAATAATTTATTAAATGGAGCCAATGCAGTTTCTGTAAAATAGTCCATCAATAACGAAACTGCTAAATCATATTTATAGTTATGAAACTTTTCACCAATCCAAGAAAATAAAATTTCACTCTGTGATTCATCTAATTCAGGAAATTCAACAGTTACTTCATCAGTACTTGATCTATTTTCAGGAATTTGTGATAATTTTGAATCTACGAATGGTCTATAACAATTTTCAAGATCAATTGTTGGTAAAGTATCATCCCAATTTCCAATTGTCGATAATAGTTCCTCTTCTGAAACGTTACCACAAATAATTATACATAAATTATTTGAAGAGTACATTTTTTTATGGAATTTTTTAATCTCTTCATTTGTTAATTGTCTTAAATTATCAGTCAAACCACCAGTTTCTGATCTGTAACCACTACCTTCTTCAAACATCAATTTCTGTTTGGCCAACATGGTAACAAACCAACTCTGGGACTCAATTGCTTCCATTTCACTGAATACAACACCTTTATCAGTAAGAGTTTCTGGATCAATATGATAAACCTCTGTAACACAAGCATCATCAGTTAATGTTGGATTTAAGATATGATCCAAATAAGCTGGCAATAATTTCTGGAAACCTTTCCAACCTGCTGTAGTCAAAGTGTAAACCGTCTGGTCAGTAGCAGTCCAGGCATTGGTCGAAGACATACATGAGTTACCAGCAGTGTCCAACAGACCTTTATATGGATATTTATCTGAACCCATGAATATCAAATGCTCTAAAGTGTGAGGAACACCTGAATCAGTTGGACATTCTGTAGCGACTGCAAAGTAACCTTGCACTAGAGGTGATGATTCGTGATTGATGTGAACGACTTGTAACTGAGTCCTCTTCGAGATGTATTTGTTTATATGGTATTGTGGAGCATATTCCAAGTCAAACGAGACTAATTTGTCAAATGGCATTTTGAGCAGCTGAGAGTTCCAATGGTGCAATCTGACACTATTTATGCCCTTGAATTAGAGGAAAGTTAAGGTATAGTATATGTCTATGTCTATGCCTGTGTCTATGTACTTACCTGTACAGTTGTGTTACTTATAAACAGGTACCAGTCAGTGTAGTAGTAACTTTTTTCAAATCACCAATGAGCAAGAAAATTTTATTTCATGTTCTTTCTCAATGGAAGGTCAGTGAATTGATTACAGAAGAGAGTATAAAGTACATAGAAATACATAGATTACTAGAGTAGATAGCCAAGAAGCTCGTTATTCAAGATGGTAAGTTTCTCATTGTGAAACTTCACAGGACAGCCGTCGATATCTAACCCAAGTTTCCCTTGACGGATTCCAAATAACGAGGTTCTTTTCTGAATTGATAATAACTTTACGAAGAAACACTCAATTGCAATGCTGTCTTCACAGTTTAATAGTGAACTAACTAGTAATGACTAAACAGTTGCCAATTGGACCAATTTGCATTATTCAGCCCTCCTATTAACACCTTTTAACACCTTTTCCTATGGTCAAGTTTGAGTTATTGAGTGAAAAATTTTCCCATCAGTGGCTGATTGAAGCTCCCTCCGCCGTTTAAGTTGCTAAGTTTCCAGAAATGAAAAAATAGTGGAAGTTGACAAATGCATTAGTAATAACGACTAACGCAGTAGCTTGGGTTGATGGAAGGTGATTGGAAACCATTGAAGTTATGCCATTGGTTGTGATATATAAGTCGACAAGTTACTGACTAACAGAACTGAATTTTGTTTTATTGATTTCCGTTCAGAATTGAATAGTTACTGATCAACCAAACCCAACCCAACCAAACCCAAAACCAAACCCAACCCAAGACACAATGAGTGAAGCCAAATTTATGCCAATTGAAGATGCTATAGTCGAATTCAAGAAGAACAAGTTCTTGATTGTAATGGACGATGAGAGCCGTGAGAATGAAGGTGATTTGATATGTGCTGGTGCCAACGTTACGACAGAAGATTTAGCGTTTTTAATCAGACACTCATCTGGTTATGTCTGTGCTCCAATGAGTAATGAGATTGCTGATAGACTGGACCTACCATTGCTGAGAACAAATATGAGCTACGAGTCTTATGACGATGACAGACACGGTACAGCTTACACCATCACGGTCGATGTAGCAGAAGGTACCACAACAGGTATTTCTGCTCATGACAGAGGTTTGACATGTTTGAAATTAGCTGATCCAAAGTCAACTGCTAAAGACTTCTTGAAACCAGGTCATGTCTGTCCATTGAGAGCCGTTGATGGAGGTGTCCTTTCCAGACGTGGTCACACTGAAGCTGCCGTCGATTTATGTAGATTAAGTGGTTTACCAGAAGTTGCTGTCATTTGTGAATTAGTAAATGATCATGATGGTTCAATGATGAGATTGAGTGATTGCCAACAATTCAGTGAGAAATTCAATATCCCAATCATCACAATTGAAGATTTAGCTAAATATTTAGAAAAGAATTGAATTGAATTGAATTAAATTTAACTTCCAAAACAATTAAATAATGAGTAAATAGTAATAACAATGCCAATAATATAATAATGATAATAATTTTTACAGCTTTTAAATTTAGTTTATTATATCAAAAAAATAGTTCATATAGTATATGTGTTACATAAATAGATCTATAAACTCCTCTCAAATAGTTACAGAATTGATCATTTCTTGGTTTCTTTTGGTTTGACAGGTACTAATCTTTCTTTTTGACCCCAGATCAACTTATGAGGAATCATAAATTGGTCTAATAATTCATCGTCAACCTTTGCTCTACGTTCTTGGTAAGCTTGAACAAATTCTTGTAATGTTTCGATACATAACTTCTTCATTTCACCTGATAATAATTCACCAGATCTGTATTTCTTTGCAATATCAGCTAAGAATTCATCATCATCCTTGAAGAATGAAAGATATTGATAAGCAACATCAACGTCTGGGTTACCACCTAATTCTCTGTGTAATTCCATAGTTTGTTGACCACCACTGAATGCGTGTTTGTTAATCTTCTTTTGAATTTGTTTTGCTGTATCAGTCATAAAGATAGCACTTGTATCAGCAGATGCTGACATTTTTGTTGATGAACCTTGTAAAGCAGGGAAAAACTTTGCATGAAGTAATGCTGGTTTTGAGAATTTTAATTTATCAGCAACATCTCTACAAACTCTGAAATATGGATCTTGATCAATTGCACATGGAATTAATGATGGTGTCTTATCTGGTAGACCTAAAACATCTGGGAAAGTACTTGGAAATGCAGTTGCAATTTGAATTGATGCAAAATGAAACTTACCAATACAATCAGAATCACTAAAGCCAAAGACAGCTTTTGCTGTTGAACCAGTAATTTGTCTTGAAACACGTACAACAGTTTCATAAAATTTACCACCCATATATTGGAAATCTGAGAAGATGAATGTATTTTCTGGTTTAAAACCAACTGCAATGATATCTTTGGCATTTTCTCTTGAGAATTTTTGAACATCTTGGACAGTTAATTTGTGTTTGAATAAGAATTTTTCATCATCAGTCAATTGGATAACTAGTGGTACATCAAATACTTCTTGTAACCATTTTGTAAAGATAAATGGGACCATATGTCCCATATGAACAGAATCACTCGATGGACCTCTACCTGTATATAAGAAGAATGGCTTACCTTGTTCATATAGATCTAAGATTCTGTTAAAATCACGTTCACTAAAGAATAAACCTTTTCTCATAAAATGATGTGGTTTATGACCTGTAACTTGTTGAAATCTTTCTAAAGTAGTAGCATCAATTGGTTTGGTACCAAATTGAGCGATCAACCTGTCGTAATCGATATTTTGAGCATTACCAGACTCATCAACAGCACCTTCGACATCCCATGGTGTGATAACTTGTTCTTTCTTGTTGGTTTCAACATTATCAATTTTTAGATTCGAAACTTGTTCAGCAGCTTGTTCAACACTCATTTTTAAAGCTAATTCGTCGTTTCAAAAAGGTTAATGGTTAAACTGGTCTTCCTTAATCACAATAGCTTGCTAATTGACCACAGCAATGTCAACTTGCTACTCGTATCAACCACTTTTATATAAAATTGTTGTCATTGCATTGAAACTTTTTTGGAAAATTTTTCAAAATTTTTCACTTTCCAGCGATGAGTCTTGATTTTACTATGTGCAATGGCAGAATGTGGATGAAGAATTGATGATAATTGGTGTTGGTTGGGTACATTTTGAGATGCAGACGCTGGGGATGGATTGATAGTGTCGATTAGTCATAGCCATGCTTCTTTCAGCCAGTTTCAACGTGATTTCTGCAGCGAAAACTGCTTTTGTAGCAGCCAGTTGCGGTCGAGTTTTTGTTTGCACAAACATATACATATATATATATATATATTTAAGTATTGTATTCCCTGCTACACTTTTAAATAAACCTTGTACATGTACAGATTAACTATATATATATATATATATATTCCCTTTACTACTTCTTTTTACAGTCGTTACAATACCACTTACCTCTTGGCAAAGTAGTCAAACCAATACATGGTAAATGGAACCATTCCAGTTCGCAATGGGCTCCATCACAGCCAACCATCTCACCATAAGCTACTTGGTTGCAGTAACAGTACAATGGTTCGCCAAAATCGTTGACTTTTGGCTGTTTAGCTTGCTTTGAAGCGTTCTTGTTTGCATTATTCGTTTTACGTTTCTTAGCTTCTGAAGCTGACGTTGTGCTAGGTTGAGTAGTGACATTAGCTCTCTTCTTTGTAATGTTGGTTGTCGAGTTGGTATTACTTCCTATTACAGAACCTGCTGTGGTATGTGTTGTTCCTGATGCTGAGGATGATGTTGATGAATTGTCAATTGCACTTGCACTTGCACTTGCAATTGCAGTTCCAGTTGCACCAAGAGTTGTGTTTGTGGATGAATTTGCTGTCGTAAGTGTTTGGGGATCAGGGGTTGAACTGTCTTTGCTTGTATTAACCGTCTTAACGTTTTCGTTTTGCTTCTTATTAGCAGCCATTGCTTCTCGTCTTGATTCACTCTTTGATGATTGTGTTGATTTATGATTTTGTACTTGATTACTACCATTCTTAGAAGTATCAATTTTTTGCATTAATTCATGATGTAAATGCATTGCTGGATGATTATCAACACCTAATCTCAAATTTTCTGGTATTTCTTGATTCTTAATCGTAACTTCGTATGCTAATTCCATTCTCAAAACCAAATCTTCTAATGATTTCAGCATTATTGATGAAACATGCATTTTTTCCTCTAACGAAGGAATTAACTCTTCAAATAATCTGTTGACGTTGGTTAACAACACTAACTTATCATCACTGGATGATTCATCGACAAAAGAGCTGATCTGATCATTCAGTCCAGGTATCGAATGCACACATTTAGCATCAATTTCATGCAAAAGGGTTAGATACCTTGAGGTTTCAATTGGGAAAGCTTCCAGAATATCTGAAATATCTGTCAATCCAGGAAACAAATTCGCAGGGTTCGACATGGTAAACTGATTAACAACTAGCAGATGGTCTGATTCAACGTGTTTCTATTGTTGAATTGCTTTATCTTGTAACACTTTTATCAAACCCAAAGTGAATATTTTGTGCATTTTGGCTGTGAATTTTTTTTTTTTCACCTAATTTTTTTTTTCAGCTGTGTTAAAAATTGTTTCATTATTAGCTTACTATACAAAATATATACACAAAATAGACAAATAGACACAAATATAAAGATCATTGGGGGATATGAGTACACTGTGCATGTGGTACACTGTGGGTGTGGGTATGGTTGATTTAACCAACGTGCTCTAGCCAACCTGATGGCTTTTCCAAACCGTTGACGGTGTAGTACAAGACACCACATGAGAAATCTTTCCAAGTAAAGTCCAAATTTGGATCACAAGCACATTTGTTCTCGAATCTGATAGTATCGTCGATAGGACATGCATGGAATGGGTTATGGAAGTAACCGACATCGTTGAAATGGTGAACTTCGTCACGATCCAAGAACAATGAAGCAGCGATTGAATGAACTGGAGCATCACCCCATCTTTCATAAAAGAATCCACCAGCTTTATCCAAATAGTCAAAGTACTTGCTGTAAGCTTCATCTCTCCAGAAATCCAATGAGGCAATTTCGAAGTTTGACCAGAAATGACAGTTATTGTATGATAAACCTCCATCATCACTAATGAAATCTAACATATTGTTCTCATGTAAATATTCTGGATATTTGTCCATGAATTCACGAGTTGTGTTCCATAGAGTCTCGATTGTGGCAACATATTCATGAATAGAGATGACGAAACCGTATTTCTTGTTATTCTCCCTCATGAATTTGAAAATATCGTAGTTTATATCACAATGCAATCTGATATCAGGTTCAATTCTCCAATACCATTTATAATCATTGAGAATTGGATGTCTGTAGAAGAACCCACTTTCATAACGACACATATGTCTGTAAGACTCCATATCACCGAATATAATCTCTTTCTTCCTCATCTCTTTTCTAACATCAGCAGCTTTCTTCTGATCGATCCAATCTGGATACGACCATTGTTCCATCGGAATCAATCCATACTTGGTCTTACCACTGACTAAAGCAGTAGTGACATCCATGAACTCCTGACTAAACTCCTCCTCACTCAAAAACACCCAATCGTAATTGAAGTTCTTGTTGAATCTATCTTCAACATGTTTGATAGCATCAACCAAACTGTACAAATCTCTATCTCTCACTAAAGTAACAAAAGCAGCCTTCTCTCTCGAATTTGTGTTGACAGGGTATTGGGCCCTGGAAGAGTAGATGAGATCACCTTCATCCATGTAACTGATACCATTGTATGAACTGTATATACCTACAACTTGATCTTTCTTAGTGATTATTAAATAAAATGTTAAAATTACAATCATTGCAATTGTAACTAAACGATACCTAATCGACTCATTTTTCAAAAATTCAAACTGTTTTGAATTCCTTGGCTTCAGATCTTTCTTACCCATCTTACCAAATATTCAATTTCTATCGATTTTAATTACTTTTATCAAACCCAACATCTCAATCTCTTGTTTAATCGCAATGAAATTTGGCAATTATTTATTTTTTATACGTTTTCTCACTATAAATTATGAAATTTCGTGCCATTTGAAGAAAAAAAAAAATATTGGAAAAAAAGTTATTAGCTGTCAAATTCGAATTCTATTATAAAACTTACATACAAAGAGCTTGGGTTTGATATTAAATGGGTTTAAATTATATAAATTGTACTTAAAGAAGTTGGTTCATCTCAATCACAACGACTGGTATGATTTCCACTTGTTTGGCTTGATTCTGCCCGTGATGTCGTAGAATTTTGGCACACAAGACTTGCTTTGCCATGTCAATGACACGTATGGGTTGCAACCACACTTGTTCTCTAATCTGATGGCTTTATCCAATGGACAGACCATCTCCATCGAGTGCTCACCTAGTATGTGGTAGTACCCTAAGTCTGCGAAATGATGGATTTCATCTTGGTTCAAGAAGAACGACGTTGTAATTGAACGAATATCGTTATCTGTCCATCTTTCGTAAAACCAACCGTTGTGTTCATCGATGTATTTGAAGTAGCTTTGGTATTCTTCAGATCTGAAGAAATCAATCGAACCTATTTCAAAACCTGCTTCGTATCCACAGAAATTGAACGATTTCCCTTTATCATCACTTATAAATTCAAGTAAATTATCTTCAGAAATTGCATTTGAATTAATTTCCATAAACTTCTTTGTATGATCCCATAAAGTCTTGACTGCCTCTAATTGTGAACGTCTTGAATGGATGAACCCATATTTCTTACCATTTTCTTTCATAAATTTGAAGATATCGTAATTCACATCACAAACTAATTTCATATCAGTTTCAATATTCCAATAGTATTCGTACTCGTCAAAAATTGGATCATTATGCATGAATCCACTCTTGTATCTCCACAATTGTCTCATATTCAATGGTCCACTTTTTGGTATACCTTTCAAAACCATTTCTTCTCTAATTTGTGAGGATTTCATACCATCAACTGTCCCTGGAACTGTCCAATGTTCTTCTGGTATCTTACTAAATTTCACTTTACCACTAACTAATTCACCAACGACGTACTTGAAATCGTCAGAAAATTCATTCTGATTGATGAAAACCCAATCGTAGTTGAAATTCTTGTTGAATCGATCTTCAATCGACTTGATCGTCGTCAAAACTTCATACGTCTCTGTGTTTTTAGTAATTATCACTAAACAAGCTTTTTCTTTAATACCATCGTACTTGTAATGTTTGACCCTATTTGGATATTCGTATTCAGCAACTTCGTCGTCGTAATAACTCTTGCCAAAATATGATGAATAATAACCATTTGAAAGTGTATTAGAACCAAAACTATCAATTAGATAATGTAAAATGAAAAATATCAAAAAAATCAACCCAATTGTCTTAACCAATCCATTATTGGATTGGTTTAAAGATTTCGGCATAACCATCTTCAAAATCTTTTCTTCTAATTCAATATTCCGAAACCGCAACAGCAATTCTACTATTTTCACAGTCTGTCACCTCTTAGTCAATCGAATCAATCACACTTAATTCAAACCCAAGAATAATTACAGCTTTAAATCTGTTATAGTTTTCTTAAAAGTTTCGAAATTTAACAACAAAGCAGCTTTCCAATTTTTGAAAAAAAAAAAAATATTGAAAAATTTAAAAAATGAAAAAAAATATCAGAAAAGTTTGACAAGTTAGATGCAAAAAGGAGAGTTATTAGAGGTGTTTTGTATGTAAAGGACCACGCTGAAGTCGGTGTACTTGTATAGTTGCTATTCTGACAGATCCACAAGTTTATTTGAAGTTAATACCTTTAAAAACCGTCGAGAAACAACGGTTTTTTTGTTCAAGATGAGCGACTCGATAATTTTATATGAAATTGATAAAATCGATTCTGATTTGGCTACTAATGATGCTGAGATTGTGAGACCATTGCTCTTGCCAATTTTGCCTGTCCAGAGACTGAAATTGTTGAGACAGAAACAAAATTGGAGGAAACAGCAGCAATTTGGGCAGCTTTTACAACTGGATAGACAGAACAAACAAGCTTTGAAAGTAGATTTAAAGACAAAGGAGAAGAGAATAAGCAAGGTTAAGAAGCCACTGAGAAGTTTGAGCAACGCTGTGTGGACAGGGGACTTTGAATTCGAAATTGACGAAGAAGAAGAAGAAGAAGAAAAGGTGAAGCAACCGCAACAACTCAAACAAGTGCAAAGCAATAAAGTGAAAGTTGATGACAAGCCATTACTGAACGATTCACAGAAGAAGATTCTGCAAAATGGCCTAGTTGCACCAAAGATATCATTGGCTTTGAAAGGTGATATCAGTTTATCGTCTGTTGATGCCAACAATAAGAAAGATATTGTTAAACCATCGATTGCTTTTGATTTCATCAAAGAAACAAATACACCATCAAAGAAGAAAGTTGTTCAAGAAGAACAGAAATTACCTTCAATTTCAATTGAAACAAAAACAGTACCAAAACAAAGTTTCTCATTTAGTAACGTACCAATTACTAAGAAAGAAGAGCCAAAAAAAGATGCTGATTCAAAACCAATTTTTTCATTTTCATTGAATAATACTTCAAATGAAGATGAAGTAAAGACTCCAACTAATGATAAACCAAGTTTCTCATTTGGAAAACCAGCAGAAGTTACTAAGTCTTCAGAAACCGCTAAACCAAGTTTTTCATTTGTTAAGCCATCTGAAACCACTGAACCATCTGAAACTACTAATCCAACATTTTCATTTGGCCAAAAATCAGTTCCACTGGAGTCAAAACCAGTTGTTACTATGAAACCTGCATTCTCATTTGGTCAACAACCAGTTAAAAAAGAAGAAGAAACTAAACCAGCTGCACCATCTTTTTCACTCTCCAAAAAAAGATCAATGGCAGATGAAGAAACTGATACAACTACTAATATTCCAAAACTTCCATCTATTGATTTAACAGAAAAGAAATCAGTTTTTCCATTTGGGAAAACTTTTGATAAAACTGAAACTGAAAAAGAGAAAACTACAACATCAAATTTTACTCTTGGACTTAATGGAACCAAACCTTTAACAACATCATCATTTGCATTTTCTAAGCCTGATTCAAATCCACCATCAAAAGGGTTTAGTTTTGGCAGTAACTTAAACATCAAACCTATGAATAGCACTACATCCGGAAATATAACTGGGACTATTTTACCAAATTCAATTGCTTCTCCATCAACTGCTCCATCCTTTAAGTTTAATAAAAATCCATTGACAAGCAATACTTCAAGCACACCAAATCCATTGCTAAGCAACACCTCAAAGAACACAAATTCGATGTTTTCAAATGCCCCAGCAACTGCTCCATCATTCAATCTTGGAAGTACTAACCAAGTAACTACAACTGGTAATACCACGAATGGACCATCTGTATTTGGTAACAATAATAATTTCAATAACAACAATTCATTTTCATTTGACAGCAATAGAAGCACACCTCCAATGACAGGAATGCTAAATTCAAATGCATCAACACCATCAATTCAACAACCTTCATTTACACCTTCTAGTCAAATAAATATGAATTTTGGTAGTACACAAAATGTAAACCCAGCAAGTATGTTTTCAAATTCACAACCATCACCAACAAATATATTTACAGGTTCAGTACCAACTTCAAACCAACAACTAGTATTTGGTGGTTCCAACAACAACAACAACAACAGCATGACAATGGGTTCAAATCAACAGATACCAGCTCCAAGAAAGTTAGCTAGAATGAGACAAGCAAGAAGATAGAAACATTTCTTTCTTTCCTCAAATTACTTAGAGATGATATAACTTATTATTAGTGTTATATAGCATATATAAATAGCCAATGAAATACACATTTAACAGCACAATGATTAATGGTTCCAATTGCATTCATTTAACACTAAATTGCTTCTTCATTGATGAGATGAGGTTTTTGTGAAATTTCATTTATTTGAAAAGTTTTCTTATTTGAAACCACTTAAAATTGCAACGTTAAAATGATGTTAGCCTTGCTATAAAAGGCAGACAACAAGAGGTCAAGGTCCCCAAATATTGTACTGAAGGCTGAATCCATTACTCTGTTACTATTTGAGTAGATTTGTACAATCAAAGATGTCTCCATTAAGTCAAACTGCAATGATTAGAAGAACATTATCTAAATGTTTATCAAAGAAAAATTTTAACCATTTAATTTACAGAACTTATTTCAATTATTCTAATAAGAGAACACGTTCAACTAATCCAGTGGGTAATCCAAACGTTGCTGCTATAAGTGGTGGTTGTTCAGTTTTATTTGCTTCATATATTTATTACGAGAATTATTTAACAGGAGGTAATAATATTCTTTCATTGGATTCAATTAAAGGAATAAGACAATTTAGTAATAATTCAAATACAACCACTAGTGGTACTAATGAATCAAAGGACTCAATTATGTTATTAGCTGATTCAGAAGTTAATAATAGATTAACAAATTTACAAGAAAGTTTCTTGATTAATCGTGGTAAAGGTATTTTACGTTATGATATTTCACAATTACCATCAAACCATCCAATTGAAGATAATCACATTGAACAAATTATAACGACACCAACTTTAAATAATAAGAATGATGATAATAATGACAATGATTTATATTTTTTTGGTATATTTGATGGTCACAGTGGTCCATTCACATCAGCAAGATTATCAAATGATTTAATTAAATATGTTGCCAATCAATTAAATGATATTTATAATGATGAATCAATTGAAATTAATAATTTATTTACAAATAAATTTAATAAAGCAATTGAGGATGGTTTTTTAAAATTAGATAATGATATTGTTGAACAATCATTGACAACATTATTCGATGAACCAACAAAGGAAAATATGATGAATTCATTACCTGCAATAAGTGGATCATGTGCACTTCTTTCAATTTATAATTCAATGGATTTAACATTTAAAGTTGCAGTTACTGGTGATTCAAGAGCATTAATTTGTAATCAATTTGAAAATGGTAATTGGACTGTTGAATCATTATCAATTGATCAAACCGGTGATAATTTGAATGAAGTTGAAAGAATTAAAAATGAACATCCAGATGAACCAAATTGTATCAGAAATGGTAGAATTTTAGGTTCATTACAACCATCAAGAGCATTTGGTGATTATCGTTATAAAGTAAAAGAAATCAATGGGAAATCATTAAATGAATTACCAGAACATATTAAAATTTATTTTAGAAAAGAACCAAGATTTTTTTTAACACCACCATACGTCACAGCAAAACCTGAAGTTACAACAACAAAAGTTAATTTAAATACTACAAAATTTGTTGTAATGGGATCTGATGGATTATTTGAATTATTAAGTAATGAAGAAATTGCAGGTTTAGTAATTAAATGGATGGAAAAAAATATGAATTCAAATATGATTTTACCAAATAACAATAACAAAAACAAATTCAAATTACCAATTGTTGAAGATATTTCCATTGATAAAGAATCACAAAGACCTGCTTTCAGATACCAAACAGTTAAAAAAACAGATAATTTAACAAATCCTGAATATTTATTAGAAGATTCAAACGTTTCCACTCATTTGATCAGAAATGCACTAAGTGCAGGAGGATCAAAAGAATATGTCTCCACATTAGTTTCAATCCCATCACCAATGTCGAGACGTTACAGAGATGATTTAACTGTAACAGTAATATTTTTTGGCGATGAGCAACAAAATGCAACTACAAATGAGTCTGTCGTTAAGAACCTGGATGCCTCAACCCCACCAAAACCAAAGCTATAAGTTCAGATATCCCAACTGATCAACCACCATCCATCGATGGACCTCCATTGCAAGAAACCATTCACCATTGCCAGATTGATTCAGTTCATGTTGAAATATACATCATTTCTCACGTATTACACTATATTTCAACTTAATTAAGGAGATGAAACTGGAATTTATCAGCAACAACCATCACAATGGATGGGTTAAAAGTAGTTTATATTGTTTAGATGTGTATAGGAAGGTGTAGTTGTAGTTGTAGTTGTAGTTGTAGTCATTGGCCCCAGGTACTCATTGTTTGTAATTGAAGGAAGTATTCGAAGGAGCAGTGTGAATAAGCAATTAAATAAAATAAGTAAATAAAATAATTTGAGAATGAATTCAAACGTTACATCTGTTAAATTAGTTTTATTAGGTGAAGCAGCAGTAGGGAAATCATCGATTGTATTGAGATTTGTTTCGAATGATTTTGCAGAGAATAAAGAACCGACAATTGGTGCTGCATTTTTAACACAAAGAGTTAATATTGATGATCAAACTATTAAATTTGAAATTTGGGATACTGCTGGACAAGAACGGTTTGCATCATTAGCACCAATGTATTATAGAAATGCACAAGCAGCATTAGTCGTTTACGATGTTACAAAACCTCAGTCTTTTATTAAAGCTCGTCATTGGATTAAAGAATTACATGAACAAGCAAATGACGATATAATAATTGCATTGGCTGGTAATAAGATTGATTTAATTGAAGAAGGTGTTGAACGTCAAGTTGCTATTGAAGAAGGTGAAAAATTAGCAGCAGAAGAGAATTTATTATTTTTTGAAGCAAGTGCAAAAACAGGTAGTAACATTAATGAAATTTTCCTAAGTCTTGGTGAAAAAATACCATTAAAGAAGTCAAATCAATCGAATTCAGTAAATGATAACCCAAACTCATTGACTGAAAACTCAAGAATTGAATTGACCTCGATGAGCAACAATGTAGCAAACGCAACAGGTTGTAGTTGTTGAGATGCAGAATAAAAGAAGAAGCTTAACCTAACCCACACACACGCACACACAAACACACAAACATATATATATACATATATACTATCTACATAATGAAATAATAATATAAATACAAAAAAAAAACGCACAGATATTTGCACTTCCATTGTTCTTGCAAAACTCATCCAAACGAGAACCTTTAAAGCACATTTAATCGCTGGAAAAGGCACCAATTCAAACCAAACAAGTTCAAGAGCAACTAATCAACACCAATTGGTACATTACCGTCAAAACTAGCCAATTCCACACACTAATCAACACACATCCCACCTCTTTTAATCGCAATTTCACTCTCTTTTCTTCAGCTTTTAAGTACTGAAAACTTTTTCTTACATGTTCAAGCTTCTGTCAAAATGCAAAAAAGAAGCAAATTACAAAATAAAAGCACATTTTTTAATAGAAAGTGGTGATAAAGAACAGTTTTAGAAGTAACTAACAACAATCTGATCACTTTAGGATTGTTATAAATTGAGTTATAAGCTGGTTTACAATTTTATTTTAGTCGTATTGTTCCCTTTTGAACCGATAATTTTTACTATTTAATAGCGACAGATAAGTTAAAACAAGCCTCTTTAGAGAAATGCCAACAAATTCGAAGAATAAGAAGAGAAAGAGCAAGACAAAGAAGCAGGATGGTAGTAATGTTACTATGTCAGCTGAACTTTACAATGAAGAAGAACAATATCCCACTTCGAGGGTTATTAAAAGAGCACCAAATGGTGATATTATTGTCGAATCTTTGAATTCAACAGTGTCTGATGTTAATACTTCAACAGCTCCTAATGATAACATGATTGAAAACCAACGACAAGAAGTTGAACTTCAAAATAAAGAGAATAATCCCATGGCCTTTGCATTAGATTCTCATTGGGAATGGTTGTCACCAGAAGAGAAGAAAAATATTTTGAGAATTGAAAGAGAGGAAGTGTTTGAAGTTTTAAGTAAATATAATAACAATGGTAATTCAAGTTTTTCATCATCACATAATAATAATAGTCATAATCATAGTCATAATACAAATAGTAATAACATAAATGGTAATATCCATAGTCATAATAATAATAACAATACTAATAACAATACTAATAACAATAACAATAATGGGATTATACATTCAAGTTCAAATTCAAATTGTAATTGTTCTGTGTGTGGTCGTCGTCATATGGCAATGGATCAAGAAATGAAACATATTTACAATTCATTATATGAATTACATAAACAACATTATGAAGATATGAATTATATTAAGTTTCATTTGAGTATTATCAAAGAATTACAAAATCCTAAAATGCAAATCATCTCATCACCGCAATCACCTGTTATTTTACAAAGTGAGAATGAAGATGAATCAAAAGATGATATAAATTTAAGTGATAATGAATCTGCTGAATATATCTTAAATTCGAATTCTGTCGATTCTTTGAAAAAAGAAGTATTAAATTTCAAACAAAATAAGCAGAAACAATTACAAAAACTGAAAAATGGAAATAATATTGAAAAGGAATACGAATCAGTTGATATTGAAACTAATGCTGTTCATCAAAACACACCACCCTTAAATACAAAAGGAATTGAGGAAGAAGAAATAGTAGAAAATGGTAATACTATTGATGATATAAATTCAGATGATGAAAGCATGAAAATGAAATATTTAGATTTCACTAAAACTTTTATTTCTACTCATCCTACAATAGCACAGGAATATGTTGACAAAATGATGCATTATCCTGAAATGAGAGAATTAACCGATGATTTAATGAATAACAATGGAAATGGTTTCGTTAAGGCTATTGAAAATTTTGTTGACCAGAATATTCAACAAAATGAACCATTAGAAAATGAAAAAACTGAAAATAAAAATAATAATAATAATTTAAGTGACATTGATGTTTCAAATTTTCAAGATGTCGGTGATGCTAAAGAATTTACAACAATGTTACATAACGGCAAGCCACTAACTCCAGAGGAATATGCAAATTTGCAACGCCATATAGCAGAAAGAGTAACAAATTCATATGATACTGAATCAAGAGAGTTCAAAGATATATCACAGTTAGAAAAGGAACTGTTTACGAGATTCATGTACAGTAAAGATAGAAAACAGTTTGGTGATTTAATATTACAGTCTTTCAAAGATAAGTATAAAGATGAATATAATGCAACATCTATTGGTGTGTCGTTAGCAGCTGCCGCTTCTGCTGTTAGCAATGGAACTGATTTTTCATTATCTATCGAGAATGAAAACGGTGAAGATACTGAAGAAGATGCAGACTATTATGATGAACATGATGAATATACTGATTATGAAGACTATTCAGATGATGAACACCAGTTACAGTTTCACCATCAAAGAAATACAGATATAAATGCAATAAATGGAAATTTGGATTATGAAAACGAAAGTGACAATGGAATCAACTGTGCACATCCGGAACACAACCATCCATCTTCAATACCCAACATCTCTAACATTGATACTGAATCACAAGAATATTTAAACCACTCTCAAGCTAAAAATCCTAGCAATGAGAAATATGAAGCTTTTCATGAAAATGAAGAATATACTGATGATTTAGACAACTGTGAGTATGATAGTGGAATTGACGAAAACGAAAGATTAGAAGAAGGACGTAAATTATTACAAATCGCTATTACAAAAATTTTACAAGCCAGAATCATGGATTCTTATCATGAAAAGCAAGCTGAAAACAATAGACTAAAACTCCTAAAGGAATTGGAAGCAGAAGAATCTAAAAAGAAGGAAAAGAAAGAGAAAAAACAGAAGAAGAGAGAAAAAGAGAAAGAAAAGAAGAGAATCCAACAAGTTGCAAAAGAGCAAGAAAAGAAAAAGAAGGAAGAGGAAGCTGAAAAGCAAAAGAAAGAAGCTGAAGAGCGTGAGTTAGAAAGAAGAGAAGCTCAAAGAAAGAAAGTCGAAGAAACTAAAAGGAAGAAAGATGAAGAAAGAAGACGTAAATTAGAAGAACAACGTCGTAGAGAAGAAGAACAAGAGCACCAAAGAAAGTTGAAGCAGGAACAAAAACTTAAGAGAGAAGAAGAAAGAAAACAAAAGGAAGATGAAAAGAGATTGAAGGAAGAAGAGCAAAAAAGAATTAAAGAGGAAAATAAGTTGAGAGAGGATCTTTTGGAAAAACAGAGATTGGATGAAGAAACTAATAGAAAATTGAAAATGCAAAATGATGAAATGATGAAAAAACGTCAAAAGGAAGAAGAATTGAGGTCAAAGGCAGCCACTAATGTTGCATTAAAAGTTCCATATGGAAATTTATTAAATCCAACCCCTATGTCAAAAAACAATTCTTCAAGTATTAACGATGATATTTTTGGCATGATCAATGCAGCTACAGCCTCCAATCTTGCTTCAGAATCACCATCTAACTTAAATAGTCTTTTAAAAGGTGCCAGTAAGGAAGAAGTCGACAACCGTCTACATCAACCATTCACAGGAAATAATAATGGTAATGGTCTATTTAGTGCTAATGAATTATTAAATAGAAGTGGTATTAATACTACTAAAAGTAGTTCATTTGATACTTTGGCTAATCTAAATAATTCACATATACCTTCTTTGAATTATGATGGATTATCTATGACTCCTCAATCATTTGATTTATCACCATGGGGTACTTTCCCTGCATCATCAGGATCAGACCAACAACAACAGCTTTCAACGCAAATTCCTTTACAATCTCGTTTAGGTTCATTTTCTGTTCAAAATAATAACTCTAGAAAATCCTTTGCTGATGAACTAAGTACTATTACTGGTATGCTATCATCATCTGGTTTAGAAGATCGTGCACCAATCCAAGACTCTTTTGGTGTAAAATCACTATGGAACAACCAAAATGCACAATTACCAGGATTTGCTACAGATTCAAAATCTCATTTAATCAATTCCAGTATTTCACCTGTACATAACCATACTTCACCAACTACAATACCGGTTAGTAATTCTACTCATCGTAGCTCTATTTGGGATTCATCAAATACTGGTAATTACTCAATACCAGATAATTCTACTCCTAATCCAATAATTTCTGATAACTCAATTAACAATAGCGTTGTTTCATCAAATTATACGCCAACTAACATTTGGTCTCAATCAAATAGACCTAATAATGTTGGTTTTATGGATCAACAAATGGGTTTAAATAGTAATGAAAACAATTATAATATGAATAATGTTATTGGTAATCTAATACTCAACGAATTGACTAAATTGACGTTACAGAATCCAACAGAACCATATGTATCATCTGATATATTATTTCAAAATAGTATGATTCACGGCATTGATTACACATCCTATTTCAATGAATTATTGAATATGAGAAATCTAAATAAATGTGAATTGTTATCTAATGATAAAGGTCAAATTACACATGCGAAATTATTGAGTATTAACAATAACCACCAACCAAGGAGCAATACTTCTTCGGATAATATGATTCCTCCAATCATCCCACAATCAAATTTCAATAACGTACCAACAACTGCTCCTTCTACAACGACCTCGACGTCAATGAATACACCAAGTTTGAATACTCAATCAACCATGAATATGAATCTAACAAATTCACAATTCTTTGATTTGGGCCAACCTGTAAATGGATCATCAGCGATAGGCAACATATGGGGATAAGATTGGATGCGTTACCCACTCATTAGCAATATATATACTCGTATTTACGTACTAGTTAATATTTATATATCTGTTTATAAGAGATGTATGTTTATTTTTTTTCTTCTCTGCCCATTACTTTAAACATTTTAATGGAAAACCTAGTGAACCATATGCACATGTGCTCAGGTATAGGTATGTGTATCGTTATATACACTTCTGTGACTTATCGAAACAGTTTGTGTTTCCCATTGTGTTGCATATTTTATAGTATAAATATTTTTCACTTTTGAACAAGGCGTTGTTGCCTATTCAAAAGTAACCTTGAAATAAATTTAAAGAGAAGATTACTATATAATGGAGGTATTTTCTCAATTGGGAATAGCCAATTGTATAACATACAGGGCCAGCAATTGCCAGTGCATTAAGAGTTAATTTATTATATTAGTTCGCAGTTTCTTTTATACTACTGAGAAGTCTCGAGGCCGAATTAAGCATTTGAAACATTATTTGTTATAATAGTAAAAACATTTCCAATTTCAATTGTTCAAATTAAAATAGATACGTATACCTGTATATACCATGTCAGAGAATCCAGTGAAAAGGAAGTTAGTAATTATTGGTGATGGTGCATGTGGTAAAACATCGTTATTGTATGTTTTCACATTAGGTAAATTTCCAGAAGAATATCAGCCAACAGTTTTTGAAAATTATGTTACTGATTGTAATGTTGACGGTATAAAAGTTTCATTAACATTATGGGATACAGCTGGTCAAGAAGAATACGAAAGGTTACGACCATTTTCATATTCTAAGGCGGATATTATATTAATTGGTTTCGCAATTGATGATCCTGAATCTTTACAAAATGCAAGAACTAAATGGACAGAAGAAGTTCTTCGATATTGTCCTGATTCACCGCTTATATTAGTTGGCTTAAAAAAAGATTTAAGAAATAAAGGTAATGGAAATGTTAATGATGATGAAATTGAATTTGTTAAACCTGAAGATGCACAACAAGTTGCAAGACAAATTGGTGCTAAGAAATATTTAGAGTGTAGTGCATTAACAGGCGATGGAGTTGATGCTGTATTTGAATTAGCAACAAGAACAAGTCTATTAGTTAATAAGGAGCCTGGAAGTCAATGTTGTTCAGTTTGTTAAAGATAAGATAACAGTTACTGATAGAGTATCTATTTTTAAAAATTCATTTTCATTCCCTTTTCCAAAATGGAGAAGAGAACAAAACCACTCAAAAATACAACTTATAAACATCATATTTTTTTTTCAAAGCCTAAATCTAATGATAATAAAACAACTCATTATATACATATATTTTTCATGTCTTTCATTAATAAAGGAAACGTATTTTAAAGCTATTTATTACTTTCCTCATCATTTTTGATATTATTTGTTTCTTTACATTAAAGGAATCCCTTAAGAGTCATTCTTATATTTTGTTTAATTTGCTTTACCTTTCTTAAAATAATATATCTTTCATTTTAAAGTATTTGTATTTAAATTTGTATACATGTATTACAGTTTTCAGTTAGTGTGTGTTTAAAATCATATATTTATATGAATACAACTCAGTATACTAACAAGCATTTTAATTTTATTAAATAATTAGTATGCCATCTTAGTATAGTGGTTAGTACACATCGTTGTGGCCGATGAAACCCTCGTTCGATTCTAGGAGATGGCATTTTATTTTTTTTAGTTTACCTTTTGTAAAAGTACAATTTAATGGAATCTTATAAATTAGTATAACATTCCATCTTTTTTTCTTCAGAAAATTAACATTATTTTTAATTGATTAATTGTATATATAATATATATTTGTGTATTTCCCGTAATGCATAAATACTTTAGTAAATTAAATAAATGAAGTTACTTCAAAAAATCTTTTCAAGAAAAAAATTTGAAATAATGAATTTAGAACAACAACAGATAATTGAAAAAAAGACCACCATTTTACTCTATCATTTGTTGATTCGGCAGTATTTCTATGCGTTTTCTCTCTCTTAATAATATAATCTTGTCCATTCCTAACTTCATTAAGTGATTTTTTCAATCTTCTAATTGAATTATCAATTGTATCATTGTCTTCATCATCATTATCGATATCAACATATTTTGTACCCCAAATATTAAATGAAACGTCTTTTAATGATTCATTTGAATTTTCATTCAAGAAACAATATTTAAATTTACCATTATTTGGTGCTTTTAATGTAGTTTCACCGAATGAAACTTCTCTTATACTTTTAATAATATCATCTTTATTTTTACCATATATTATTAAATCACCATTCAAATTTTCATTTGAACTTTCATCTCTATTACCAAATTGGAATGAAATTGATAATTCATCACCAGTTCTTAATTCCTCAAAGAAACATCTTCTACCATTTTGTGGCAGTAAGACATTATGACAATTAACGACTGAAATTAAATAAAGAGAAATTATGAAATAAGTCTTTTTAAACATCGTGGAGAAGAAGAGCTCAACTGGTTATAGGTACATTGAGTGAATAAGAGTACTGAAATCTGCATATATATATATATATATACTGTAACTGAATATAATTTTTTTTTACCTCATCAAAATCTGATGGGGTGGGTATTAATTACTTCGTATTACTTCCTATTGCCTCGTATAACTTCGTATACGAAGTGGGCAAACTGGGAATCGAACCAGAGGAAAAAATAATAAAAAGATGTCACGTGCGGACGGGTGGGATAGTGGTGGCCAAAAGTTCTCTTCCAGCTGAGTTTAGATTGTGTACCTGATTAGCCTAACGGCTAGACACTCGGAACTGGCAAAAAGGAGTATTCCAAACCAACGAACGGACGCAGAGAGAACACGCACCGTGTGACCTTCCAGTCGGAAGACGTTCCTTGGTTCGAACCTCTGGCCGAGACACAAATCGAACTGTAAGCAGTCAAGCGTTATCATGATGAACGACATATAGCGTGAACAATCTCTGATAAAATTCTAATTGAATTTCTATGAATTATAAAACTTATGTTGCCTTCCTTCTGAAATAATGTTAACTTTTTAGTTTATGTCGTCTATTATTTTTACAATTGTGGGCAGTTGTACTCTCTACCTCTTTTCTTTGTTTATCAATTGACCTTCTCAAGTGGTTAACCTGAAAAAACTGCTCAAAAGTCTGTAACCACCCTTTTTATCACCACCAATCCAACCAACCAACCAACCAACCATGTCTCATGAAAACGATGCTTTAATCGAAGCAGATGTTATTGAATCAGATTCAATTCCAAAGAAGGAAAATCCGACAATTGAATCATTACCACCACAACCATTACAACAAGATGGAAATACAACTGAAAACGTTGTGATATCAGATGTAATCACATTTAATAGAGGTACTTTAGATGAAACAATATTAGATACATTAAAAAGGGATATTTTTGAAATTAATTCAAGATTGAAACAAGTTGTATATCCACATTTCCCAACCGGTGGTATGATCGAGACTTCAATTGATTCTACAACACCTAATTCTAATTCTAATTCTAATGATCAAATGATAAATGATAGTAGTGATTTATGGGCTCCATTAACATTTATCATTTTATATTCATTAATTGTATCACATGCAAATTCATTATTTTCAAGTTTATTCATTTCTTGTTGGTCAATCTTATTAATTATGGGATTACATTTAAAATTAACTAAACCATTACAAAAAATGTCATTGATAACATATATATCAGTATCCGGTTATTGTTTATTCCCTCAAGTGTTACAATCATTATTAACACAAATTCTTCTACCAATGATTTTAAAATTAATTTTAAGTGTTACTTGGCAAGTAAGAATTAATTCAATTTTAAAATTAATTATATTGTCATTAACATTACTTTGGTCAATTTCTTCAATTTCATTTGTAACAAATGCAAAGGGATTCGTTCAAGTATTTCCCTTATCATTATGTCTATTCGGTCTATCTTGGTTGGCTGCTACTTTATAAGAGAAAAAATAGATTGTATATAACCTATAAAAACTAAATAAACACTCGTACACTCATACACTCGTACACTCATATAGATGTATCCAAACTATTCAATATATGTATACATCATCATTTAACGTTGTACCTATAAAAACGTATATCAAATTCTTGGTCCCGTCGTGCATGGCGACGGCGCTATTTCCTCTTTCTTATTTCGATTTGGACGACATTTATTTCTCGAATCTGAACTAACTAATAGATCTTGATAAGTACAGATATTGCGATTGTTCAAAGTCTCAGTGTTGATTGAAGCCTAGTCTACTGCTTTGGTAACGTACAGCATATATTTAAGAAGGTCTCCTATACACAAATTTTTTTTTTTTTTTTTGTTTGCAGTAAATAATTCATCATAATTAATCAGATTCGATCAAATTTTTATTAGATTTTGCCATTAAGAAGGGGATAGTTCAATTATGACTCTTTTACAACCTTCTTCGTCCACTTGCTATGATTTGAAAGTACCTGAGTTACCTTCATATGCAAAAAATGCAGACGAGGCAACAAAAAGGAGGTTGACTTTGGATGCACGTACGGGTTCAGCAGTAACTTTATCAAGATCAAACATTTTCGTTCAAGGTGGTTTAACAATACCATTAAACTTAGAAAATGTAAATTCAATGAATTTGCAACGAGAATTAATGATGTATTTTGCAAAAGAGAAAAAATTTGGTGCTTCATTTAAAAATTTAAATGATTGGATTTCATCAGAAACTTTCTTTTTAGATTTAATTACAAGAACATGGAAAAGAGTACCTACCGCTGTGAAAGGTTTTGAAGATGATCATATAATTTCAAATGGTATTACTCCTCATGTTTTTAAAGAAAGACTATTTCATTCTATTTGTTATTCAAATTCATGTCTTTATATTTTTGGTGGTTTGGTTGTTTCACCGGATTCTGGATATGAATTAGTTGCAACAAATTCTTTATGGAAATTAGATTTACAAACTAAGGTCTGGAGTTTACTCAGTGAAGATCCACAAATTCAAAGAAGATTTAATCATTGTATGCATGTTAAAAATGAAAATAATGAAACAAGAGATACAAAAATTGTTATTGTTGGTGGTTTAAATAATATGGATGAACCAATTGAAACAATTGATGTCTATAATTTAACACGAAATTGTTGGGAATTTGAGATAAATCCAGATGTTAAAAATCATATGAATACGAATATTGATAATAAAAAAGTTGCATTAACGGCAAATTCAAATTTTTCAATACTAGTTGAATATAATGAAGCAAATATTCCTGCTTTAGCGTTTTATCATCCACAAAGTTGTACTGAAAATAATAAATTATTTGATGAAAATCATAGATTTTCAAAAGTTGATAACGTTTCATCACCTTATGTTGCATTGCCATTATTACCAAATTCATCAGGTATGAGAATGGATACAAATCCATTCCAGAATAATGATTTTTTAAAAGTGCCATTTAATTTATCTTTCCCAACTGGTGATTATTTTGGTTTTAGCATTATTTCAGCTGGTTTTTATCCAAATTATAAGTCTAAAAATTTTCATTGTTTTGCTTATGATATCCATTCTGGTAAATGGACAAAAGTAAATATATTATGTCCTGATTATAATAATAATGATAATCATAGACATAGATTTTGGAAATTATTCGTTTGGAAATCGCATCATCAAACTTTATTTTTGGGTAGTAAATATGATGATAATAATTTACCCACAGTTCAGAGATTTGATTATTTATTAACTGTAAGCTTACCAATGGTCAATATGTATGATAAATTTATTTCTAACAACCTTTCTGTAAATAGCTCAATAATACCTTCGTCGCCATTAACAGAAAATGATTCAGATTTTTTACAAAATATAATGGGATTAGATAACCAGAGTTCATTTAAAAAGAAAAGCTATTCTTCCACTGCTACATCTCAATTTGAGAGCTATATTCGTTATATTGCACCTCCTGTCGAAATGACTTCAATTAGATCAGTTTTTGAACCATATGCAATGGTTTTAGGTAAAGATGCATTAGAAATTTTTGGTTCGCCATTATCTGATTTTGAATTTATTACAGATGAAGGTGATTCTTTTGGTGTTCCTATATATTTATTAAGAAAAAGATGGGGTCGTTACTTTGATATGATATTAGCCAAAGGTTACGCCAAAGTTTGTGAAGAATATGAAGAACAAGGAATGAAGTCGACATTGATTAGATATTCACCTAGACCTTCAGCGATCAACAGTGACCATATTAGAAAGAATTCTGATATTTTTTTAACTATGTCGCTAGATAATTTTGAAAATAGAAGTAGACGTTCATCATCGGGACCCTTATCCAAATTCGCTGATTTAAGTCTTCATGGCGCAATTAATGAATCAATATCATCTGAGGGAATGAACCGATCCAATAGTTTGAATACTGAATCCAATACATTATCAAATGTTGTTAGAACTTCAACAATTCCAGAGATTATTAATTCTAAAGAAAATTATGATGATTGTGGATTTACCAAACTTATTTCTAACAAACTAGAATCATTTGAAAAGTTCAATAGTAAAAATACCTTAAAGAATAATTCATCTTCTACAACTAGTTCAGCTACTGGTATGGTTTTCAGAGTACCATTTCAAGAACCAAAACCGACTTTTAATGATAATTCAGGCATAGATAAAGAAGCAACTTTTCAGAATCAAAGAGAAAGGAAACCATCTTTTGTACAGGCTTCAGGAGTTGATATGTTAAGAGTAAAATCGCATGATGAACAACGTCATTTATCTCATCCAAATGTAAATACAATAATTCTGGACCAGCAACTAGGAACTAGACGTTGGTCACTTGGAATAAATTCCAGAAGACCATCAATTATATCTAGAAAACCATCAATTTCTTCCAGAAGAGCTTCAATTGCATCGCAAAGTAGTTCAATGTCACTTGTCAGTTCTTCTTCTGATAGAATGGGTAACACTTTGCACAGTGCTCCAAACAATAATCATTCATTTCCATTAACAAACTATGGATCTTTAAACGTTGCATTACCGCCACAAACAAATTTACCAACTGGACCATTACCACAATTGCCAGCAGAATGTATGTCTCCCTCATTGAGAAGAGATAGCTTAATGGCTAACAATTTTGAACCAACTAGTGTTAGTCTCTCTAGAAGCCCTTCTTACAAGAGGAGATTAAGTTTCCCAGAGAATGCCTCTTTCCATAGTCAATCTTTTGATCGACAAGATATTGGCAGTTTCAAAGCCGACATTTTCAAGCCACATTTTAGAAATTCTTTTGCTAAAGAGACTCATACAAGAACAAGTAGCAACGGCACTCATGACATGGATATGTATGATCATAGATCTCCTGGATGTTCAGTAGTTGGTAGCTCTTTTAGTGCAGCATCACATGGTGCCCCTGAGTTTGAGCCACTATTAACTCCAAGGTCACTATACATGCCTTGGCCTACTGCCAGTGTTAGAGCTTTTTCAGAATTTTTTTATACTGGTCAAGTAAACAGCAAATGGTTGTTAGTTCCTGTTGTTTTGAATTTACTGGTAATGGCTAGAATTTATGAGATTCCATTATTATATAGTTTAATTTCGGAAGTTTTATATTCTATCATTGCTAGAAAGGAAGAGAGTTTAACAATAACATGTAACTCACTAATAGATAATATCCGTAGCCGTGCAACTATTAAGTTTGGTAATGATGCTGAAAAAATTCAAAACTATCTGAGTTCAGATCTTAACTATAATGAATTATTAGCATTGAAAGCTCTCTTAGAAAACATTTATAACGGATTTTTTGACATGGATTTAATTAAACGTATGTCAAGAGTATTTTCAACTTCAACTAACGACAGTAGCACTGCAGATCAAATTAATAGGCATTCAAGTATAGCTTCATATCAAAATCACGTCCCAACTGTATTTAGAGATGAGACTAGAGATGGATCTAATTCTTTTGGTTCCATTATGACGCCATTCCCATTAGTGGGGCACAGACAGTCAAATTTTGCTTTATACGGTAAAAACCAAAAGAAATCTAGCTTAAATAAAGAAATTGATGAAGAAAATAAAAGTAGTAACAATATTGATATCGAAGAACAACTTGAACAAGATAAATTAAGAGATTTATTGGCATTAGATAGTGGATATGGTACATCAGTTGGACCAAATGAAGCGTTTGATAAAAAAATTGAAAAAATGTTTTATTCTAGGAATAGGAGTACTGGTGAGCTTGATAATTTATCATCTCAATCAGACTCAGATGAACTTGATTCTGAATTGGGTGTATTATCACTAAGTAAAATGAAGCGTAAATTAGGTGAATATGTTGATATTGGTGATAATATCGACGAAAATGATTCAATAGATCCATTGAAGAAAACTAATAATAGTAGTGATCAAAGAAGTAATACTATTCCATCAAATAGTCCAAAGAAAGGTTCTGCAACTAAAAATAATAGCAATTCAGGAAATATTAATAAAGAAGATTTTTCTCCTTATGATGTAAATGTACCAACTTTAGAAAACTTATTATCCAATAATTCATTACCACCTGTTGATTATGTTATGAAATCAATTTATAGAACAGCAATTTTAACAAATGATATTAAATTGATGGTTAGGACATTAGATTGTATTGATATTTCTAATAAGTTAAAAGCTATTAAGAAAAGTATCAAATCTTCAAATAAAAATGATATTGATTTAACTACTGAACAATCTAGTAATGCAGACTCAACAGCATCTATACCACCAATGACTAGTACTGATATAAATGTAAATGCAAGCACATCGACTAATTTTTTTACACAAAATAAAACCTTTGTTAACGACACTCCACATCATTCAAGAGTACCTAAATCTAAATCGGTCTCACCAAGATCATCGAATATGAATTTCCGTATGACACCAAGTATTATTGAAACAACGAATAGCAATAAAGTATCTGTTGCTATTTCACCAAGAACATCAGTTTCTGAAATTGCACCAAATGATATTATCAATAACACACATACATTGAACAAGAAAGTACATAATAATTTGAATAATGGCAACAACAACAACAACAACAACAACAACAACAACAACAGTATTTCCACTACTAATACTAATAGTAATACTACTACCACTAATAATAATAATAATAATAATAATAATAATAATAATGCATCAGTATATTCTTCTACTTCTGGTAAGGAAAAGAAAGACCATTCAAATTCTAATAGTAGTAGTGCATTTTCATTTTTCAATAAAAAGAAATAATGTAAAACCTGAACAAGTACATAAATACCCTTATATATAAACATATATATATATATATATAATATTTGATATATTTAAGCATTTTACGTATATAAACAAAACCAGAAAGGTATAGAAATATAAATTATAATAGAATAATTTTAATAATTACTGTATAATAGCAAAATATCTATAAACCTACTCATCCCTACTCTATTACCCTATATAATACAGCCCTATCCCAATACGGTAATTGCTTACAACCTCTTTTTACCCTCCCTTTACTGTGGTTACCCGGCACACTGATTTACATTTCGGTTGGTGTTTTTCCTGTCGACCCGGAACCAGAAATACGGCCCGCTCCCCGTGCATAACGAGAGGGCGGAATGCCCGCTTTTGCCAAGCAGTTTGTGCGGGCTATTCTCAGCTGAAAAAGAAAAGACAGGGAAAAAAAAATTTCTGGTTCAGATCTGGCGAGATCCCGTTCAGTCTCGAGGGAATTTGTGTGACGAATTTTCAGAGAAAGAGAGAACTGGAGTGAGATCTGACAACTGTTCGAACTTATGGACAACCTTGGGCGCAGTTTCATGCATATTGGGTTTAAGCACACTATCACCAGTACAAGTACTCATTGCAATTGTGTGAAAATATTATCTTCTATTTTTTATAGCTAGTATACTTAGTAACACTGAACGCACTGGATCTAACGTTTGTTTTCTGCAGTTCTAATATATGTCTGAAGTGATGTTTTCAACAGGCTGTTAATGAGATATTTTTGCAGTATTGCCCTCTTTTGTAAATAAATCTTGAAACTGGATCACTTTCACCTCATACGTATAATCTACCTTTTTTTATATACTTCTCACTGGTATACCATTGAATTAGTTTATATATATATATATATATATATATAATTATTTACTCATTTATTTATTTATTTATTTACTTATTCAGGTACCAAGTCAAACAGTGTATTTGAGTTCGATTCAAGTAGATATACAATTGAACTTTGAATGAAAACAGATAAGCTGTAAAAATTAAAAGGAATATAGACTACCAGTAAATAGTAGAACAATAATGTTTAGAGTAGAATCCACAGATACTATTTTCCAGATGAATAGCAATGGCAACAATGCTAATAATTCATTACTGTTCAAACAAACAAACGAATTGGATCGTTTCAACTTACAAATATTACCAAAACCAAATGATTCAAATACAAATTTCAATAATGATTTAACTGGTAATACATTAGTGGAAACTGACAATAACAACCAAAGAAGGTTATCAATCTCAGATTATGATGTTGATAAACCAAATTACTACGAATATGAATATTTTAACAGAAATAAAGAGTTGAATAATGATGTTTTTGATGAATTACTTGGTTTAGATGTTGATATGGAAATGAATAATTTAGAAGATGACGATAGTCAGACTGTTATGTTTGATGATATCTCACCAAAAAGAAAAGTAATAAATTATTTTAAGTTAAATATTTTTAATAATACTGTTAATAATAGCATTAATAATGTCAATAATGTTAACGTTAATGTTAATGATCAAATGATTTTCAAAAAAAAATCATTCTGGAATAGATATAAGAAATCTAAAAATAATAATGATAATGATGATGATATGAAACTTATAAATAATTCTGATAATGTGGATGAAGCCGATGATAAAATCGTTAATAACAGTTACGATTACCAAATGGATTTTGAAGACGATGGATTTCTAATAAATCCAGCTCAATTACACACTTCAACAGATGATAATTCAAATAATAATAAACAATACGATACTAATATTTTACAAAATTCGGAAATTCAAATGTTTGAACAAATTGAATTACCTGATGAATTGAATTCAATAAATATACAACCAAAGAAAATAAAAAGTTTACCAAAGATAAGAGGTAGAAAACCATCAGCAACATTAGATTTAACAAAACAATTTGCTTGTGAGTATTGTGATAGACGATTCAAAAGACAAGAGCATTTAAAAAGACACGTTAGATCATTGCATATGTGTGAAAAACCTTTCAATTGTCACATTTGTGATAAAAAATTCAGCAGAAGTGATAATTTATCACAACATATAAAGACACATAATCAACAATAAACAGATAATAATTCTCCTTTAAAACCTTATCATAATGATAATCATTATCACTTGTCACTTCTCGCTAAATAATACTATGTTATATATAAAAGTTAAATATTAATATAACTAATGAAACGACCTCATAATAATACAATCACAAAATAAAAATTTTTGTTATATTGATATGCGTCTTGTTCTAACTGAAAATTGCTACCACTTTTTTTCACTTTTCCGGTTAGTTGGTACAAAAAATAAAAGAGCGTGTGCGGTATGGGTGTGGACATCAACAGTTTTCCAAAATTAAAGGTCAGTTTCAGAACTTAAAGGTTTAAAGAATTTGTTTAAGGAGTTAAGAATTAAGTGGCTTAGTTTCCAACAAAAGCTGGAGGTAGTTGTGAATATGAAGTGAGAGAGTATAATAATAGGCACTGAGGATGTGTATATACGTGTACTTTTTGTATTTATGAATATATATGAGTATAAGCAGATATGTGTATAGAGAGTGACGAATATTTGAAAACACAGAGAAGTTACGAAAAAATAAGATTATGTTTGCATATAGTTTTACCTAATGTTTGATATATCACTTTCTCTTTAAATAGCTTATCATTTAACTTATTGCGGAGCATTTCCATTTTGCATAAATCTTGTTTCTATATATATATATATGTGTGTGTGTGTGTGTGTATGTTCCCTTCAACTACTTGCAACACATCCTTCAAATTAGTATATCTGATGCATTATTTGTGTGATTGAACTATAAAAATTCGAATAGTGAGCAGTTATGAAAAGGGAGAGGCATATGGATTTATACTATTTTCAGTACTGGTTCTTGTTTCTTCATGGTGTTTCAATTCACAAGAATGCAGGTCACTAATACATTTGCATCTGTTTATCCCTCTTTCATGTACCAGTCTCAAACGCATCTTTCTCTACGAATCCAATATATTCACTTTAACCATCCAGAGCAAACGAATAGATGGGAAAAGAGAAGCAGGCTTGGCCAGTCAGTAAGTATCCTTGACTCAAGTGGAACTTCGTTTGTGTTGCTCAATCTAATTTCACTTACAGCCCAACACAATTGAGCTTTCATCCATTGAATAAGGCACCACTCTGTTAACCCTACTTCTCCCACCAATCCAACTGGTTGGACCATGGCCAACTGAAACCTCTCTTCTCCTCTCGTAACAAAGAATACTCGCTGCCCATAAAGAAATCATCTAAGACGTTATCCAACACATCAACTAAGCAAGAGCAAGCACAAGCACGACGATTTGTCAAAAGGTTTCAAATGTGAAACCCTCATTCGGGTAACTGACCAGTTTAAACTCAAAATCCATTTTTTATCAAATGGCAACAGGTTTTGTTCATTTATAAGTTCTGGAAAGTACGATTCTTTCTACAATTAATGTAACTTGGTATTAAAAACTACTTAATTATATTAATTCGTGGTATTATTACTCAAGCTTATTTAGTTTAGCTAGTTTCTTTTAAATAGTACTGATTAACAATAGACTAATACTTTGTCGTCAAGGTGATATAAATTTTGAAGTCTATATATATATATATTGCTAGTCCCTTTTATAAAGTTGAGAACATTCTGTTGCATTTTCAACTGATATATTAAGAACAGATTACTGGTAACTATTCAAATTATAAGATATAAGTGTTCTATTTGTGAATTATTCTGTTTTATCTTTTTTCATTAGAGTATTGTCTTTGATTCAGCATACTGGGAAAAAGAGAGAAGTATTAACTGGTAAATTTTTTTTTTTTGTTTTTGGTATCATAAAAATTCTCAGTCTGAGGTTTGAGTAGATCAAGTTTCATTGTTCAAAAGTGTATGTATAGCATTGTGTGTTTTTAAGTTGATGGTTTCGTATATTGGATTGAATGAGTTTATTCTCTGAGTGTATTTCCGCATGGGGTGAGAACCGATTGTATCAATTGAAAAGATGAGAGATATCTTTTTTTTGTCTTTTAAAGAGAAATCCTTACAAGTTGAGTAGACGGTAATTAGATAAACCAGTTTGTTATGGTCATTGAGGTGTTCGTCACTTTAAAGTGAAACCTTCATATGATAACTTCCTTTTAACTAAGAAAGTATCCCATATGAATATTTACTAAGCGGTCATGTGACTGACATTTTATTTTTGATCTATGGTGTCCCGTTTAGGAAGTATTTCCGCTTTAGGTAATCACCACTCAACTCAATCTAATTTATAACTAAGCTAGAAAGTATAATTTCCATGTTTCTTTTACTAACAAACAACTATTCATCTTTGAATATTTGCATCCACAACAGTTCAGGGTTTTTGAATCTTTTCTTCCTTTTTGTCTGGGCTTCCATTCTTTTCATTGCCTATTCTATATCCTTTCTTACAAAAAAAAATATATCTATACTGTCAAATGCAACATCAACCGCAATTATCTGTTAATTCAGTCCAATCAATAATTGAACCTATTACCCCTCCATCGTTGGGCCAAATGAATAATAAAAAGAACCATCAGAGAACTCAATCTCTTGATTTATCAAATTTTAACCAATTCATGGCTTCTTCTGCTCTCACTATCAACGGTAATAATATTATCAATAATGATAATTCATCAGTTACTTCATCTGCATCAAGACAGCAAACTTCGCCGATGTTGAATATTAATACTTATTCTCCTTCATTGAATTCAAATAACATTAGTAATAAATTTTTGAATACTTCAACTTTGACTGCTAACAATAATAACCCTACATTTACGTCAAATTCTTCTTCTTCCTCTTCAACTACTACTACTCCTGGTAATAATGGTCTCCCATTAATAAATGAATTTGATTTATCATTTGATACAAACTATGTTAATTCAAATTCATCATTACATGCAGCATTCACTTCGATGACTTCAATTTCTGAAACTAGTACCAGTAATGATAATAATACTAATCGTGCCAATAAAAAAAAATTACAATCATCTGTTCAATCATCTAATAAGAATGGTTCTCAATCAGTAACTGATATTAATGGTAAATCTTTAGAAGAATTAGACTATTTAAAGTTATCAACAGATCAATTTGGTTGTAGATTCTTACAAAAGAAATTGGAAACGCCATCAGATTCAAATAAAGTTAGAGATTTACTCTTTAATGAAATAAAATCATATTTCTTAGAATTAATTTTAGATCCTTTTGGAAATTATTTGATTCAAAAATTATGTGATTACTTAACTGTTGAGCAAAAAACAATTTTGATTGAGTCAATTTACCCAAATGTTTATCAAATTTCAATTAATCAATATGGTACCCGTTCTTTACAAAAAATTATTGGTGCTATTGAAAATGAAGAACAAACCAATCAAATATTATTGGGATTTTCACAAAAACATACAAGCATTAACCAGGTTGTCACTTTGATTAATGATCTAAATGGTAATCATGTAATTCAAAAATGTATTTTCAAATTTCCAGCTTCAAAATTGGACTTCATAATTGATGCCATTATTCATGAAAATAATACAATTGCAATTTCTACTCATAAACATGGTTGCTGTGTTTTACAGAAATTATTAGGCATGTGTACATTGCAACAAACCTTTAAAATATCTGTTAAAATTGTTCAATTCTTACCTAATTTAATTAATGATCAATTTGGTAATTATATTATCCAGTTTCTATTGGATACTGATGAATTAAATTTTTATTTTTTACCTGAAGTTTTTAATAAACTATCTGATGAATTATATCAATTATCGTGTATGAAATTTTCTTCCAATGTTATTGAAAAATTTATCAAAAGATTATATAATATCATTAATTTATCTATGAAAGACGCGAATGCAATTCCAAATCAAGATGATGTTGTACCTGCAGTTATGAACATTTTGCTGTCATTTATTGATATTTTTACACTCCACTTGAACACTTTAATCAGGGATAATTTTGGTAATTATACTTTACAAACTCTATTAGATATTAGAAATTACTCTAAATTCTTAGAACAGTCAAGCAATAATCACGAAGCTCATAATATTCAATTTCAGAAATTTAGTCATGATTTTACTGGCAAGATAAACAAACTAGTGACAATGACAAAGGAGTTGCTGCCAACAATCAAGACTACATCATATGCAAAAAAAATTAAATTAAAAGTAAAATCATATGCTGAATTTACTGGTGTTCCATTAGCAGACCTGTCACCAATGAAGAATCATGAAAATAAAGCACAAAAATATGAAAAAAATAATTTTAAATCCCATAGAAAGCTTGAGCAACCCAAACAACAGCATGCAAGACATTTTTCTCTGCCAAATAATTCATTCCATAAAGCAAATAGTGGTTTTTCCTCATCAGGAATTAATACCCATAATTTTATGAACAATTTCCAAACGAACGGTTATCCAATTCAACAATCGTTCCAAAACGAACTTAAATCTGTGGCTGCACCTAATTTTGTAGCAATGGCAGATCCAAATGACCAAAGCAATATTACAAGTGCTTTATCAAATATTAATTTAAACGCTCATCCTCAATTGAATAATCCAGTTTTTAATTCACAACAAAAACTAGGATTGTTTACAAATGATGGTATTCAAAATAATATTGGATTTTCTCAGCCACCAATTCAATATGAATCATTTGATCCACCGAAAACTAGAATGAATTATTTATCACAAAATAATTTAAACAATTCATTTAGCACTCAAAATTCCACTTCCATGTCTGGATTGAGTTCTGCATTTGGCTCAATTCCTCAATCTAGTCAGGTTGGTTATAACCCTTTATCATATTCAAACAATTCTTACGTTGATAAATCTCCTTTTAATTTTTAAAATTGAATGTGTATTGTAGTAATTTCTTCCAAAAAATAAAAATAAAAAAAAATTAACTAAAAAAACCCAAAAGAATCAACTTTAGAAAAAAAATGTTTATTATTATCTAGAATAGGATGATATATCCTACATTTTAACAAACTTCAAAGTTGAAACTGAAAAGAAAACACAAATTGTAACAAAACCTAGAAGTCAAATACAAACTACCTTAAGAAAAAAAAGATAAAAAAAAAATTTAACACAACAAGCATTTATATTAAATTATACCCACTTTACTAAAACAATGTTATGACCCATTGATCACTTTCATTAGTTAAACAATTCACTCATTTATTTATTCATATAGTAACTAATCCATTCCTTTATATATAATTCATACTTTTATGTAAAATATCCACTCTCATTTAATCAATTTGCAACCTTATGATAATTTAATTTTAATTTGATTTATTTGATTTATTTGTTATTAATAATATACAGAAGCTTTATTTGTATATTTAGTAATTATATATCATTGATATATAGATATATATAAGAATTTGCATTATAAAAATTGAATTTGAATAAAGTATCCATGAATACAAAATTTTGATATTCACAAAATTTTATTATTGTTCATTATCGTTAATTTGATTTCCCACCGGTTGGGAAACTTATAGAAACAAAAGTAGGTTTGAGAAATTACTTATTGGACAGAAAGAAATATAGTTGATATAATAGGTTTTCAGTATAATTAAAATAATGGAACTATTCTTGACCAAACCCAATTGTTTCCTCTACAGCCAACGTTAATTTTTGTTTCATACTTTCGAAATTGTCATATGGTGGTAAATCAACTCTATTGAAACAAGTGTGTGATTTAGGTAATTGCATAGCTTCACCAGCTTTTTCAATAGTAAATCTTCTTGGACCATCTGAACCTTGTAAATCTTTGAAACCGTTGACTGGAATACGAGAAGTACCAGTAGTAAATTGTAATAGACGAGCTCTTTGTTCATTATCCCATTCACTAATACATGTCCAGAACCATTGAATAACTTCATCAGACTCTTGATAACCACGGTAATCTGTATGTTTCTTCCAATCTTCAACATCAATTTCTGCAATACCACCGATTAATAATTCTAATTCACGTTCATCGAAAACAGTAACTAAATCTTCTGGTATTAGTTCGTTAAAACCATCCATGAAAGCTTTAAACTGTTCTTGTACTCTATCAACAATTTTCCATTGTGTGTACAACTCAACATATTCTTTTTTATTTTCATCTGTAACTTCGATATTTCTTCCATCTGGTTTCAAATCTACAGTCATTAATTCACCAAATCTTTCATCATCCGCACTGAACGTTAAATCTAAGATACCTTCTATACTGTTTTCAAGCATCCATTTCAATGAATTATTCACTTCAGCGTCAACACCTTCCATATCTTGTAATATAACTTTTTTACGTAATACCATTTTATATAATGCACCAACAAAGAAAGCATCTAAGAATCTTCTGTGGAAGACACCTAAACCAACAACTCTACCAATAAATTTGAAGTAATTCAAATGTTCTGGGTTAATAGCAGAATTTGGATTAATTTGTATAGTATAGTTATCATGAGCGGAGTATTCGAATAAACAATAGAAGGGGTTAAACATTTCATGAGATAGTAAAAAGAAGAATTCTCTTGAAACTCCACCGTAATCTAAACCTTCTTCACCATCGAACTTAATCATCAATCTCTTTTTTAAATCTTCAGGAGTTTGTCTCATGATTTCTTGATAAGCATCTTCGAAAATATTCTTTCTACGGACTTTAATATGACATTGACCAGGTAAAATTCTAAGAGCAGGTTGCGATCTGAAATAAATAACTTTACGTCTGAAATCACGTTTATATTGTGGAACATTTTGATCCAAGGAAGATGGCAATCTTGGGTCATCCCACGTTGTAGTCTTAGTGTTATGATCGACGAAATATACTCTTGCTGTGTTTGTTAATCTCATTTCCCAACCTGAAGGCAATGGACCTAATTGAGAAACAGGTTGTTGTTGAATGGTAGTATTTGTTGGACCATAAGTTCTAATATATTGTTGCCTTCTTGGATCAACCCAGGTTGTTGTTCTTGTATTGTGGTCAACAAAATAAGCTCTTCCTTCTGGTGTAAATCTTTGTTCCCAACCAGAAGGTAATTCACCCAAGCCTGAAGTTGTTGCACCTGTAGTAGCAAATGCAGCAGCAGCAGAGCCGTTAATTGCGGGAGTTTGAGAACTGGTATTCGTATTAACGACGATATCACTATTTGAGTTTGACCCTTCAGGTAAGGTTCTGCCTCTGTGTTGTCTTCTTTCTAATTCAGTATTAGCCATATTAGAATCATTACGTTCAGAATCAGATTGTTCTAAAGTTGGTCTTTTCCAAGTAGTTGTTCTTGTGTTATGATCTACATAATAAGTACGACCAAAATTATCAGTTCTTCTTTCCCAACCAGGAGGTAATCTACCATATTGATCTTCGAAAGAAGATAAT
Source organism: Vanderwaltozyma verrucispora (assembly GCA_030565105.1). NCBI lineage: Eukaryota > Fungi > Ascomycota > Saccharomycetes > Saccharomycetales > Saccharomycetaceae > Vanderwaltozyma > Vanderwaltozyma verrucispora. The sequence continues at coordinate 63,582 of JAJMAX010000031.1, forward strand.
TGACGATTGTTGTTTGCATTACTACTATCATTGGTATTTGAAGCATCAGTAGTACTTGTTGAGTTTGTAGTTGGAGCTGTAGTACTTGTTGATGCAGACATTGAAGGTGGTAAACCACTATTTACATTAGAATTTGTAGATGGACTACTAGTATTTGTAGTATCTACAACAGTAGAACTTGTTCTTCCTGAAGTTTGACGACTTGCACTAGTAGATGATGTTGAAGCTGAATTTCCAGTTTTAGACAAAACAATAATTAATCTACCACTAACTGCCATATTATCATTTGATTTTTTTAGATCTCTTGTAATAGTTTCTTCTCTATTATTTGAATTACTATGAGAATCATTACCATCTAAAGGTAATACATCAGAAATCTTTAAATTTATGACACCTAAAAAACCCTGATCCTTCTTCTTAAATTTTTTTTGATCAAAAACTTGTATTGTTAATATTGAGTTTTCATTGATATCATTGAATTTAAATGTTTCATTCCAATAAGGATTTAGTGTTTTTTTAGCAGCAGTTGTTGATTTTGTTTGATAACCATCAATAGTTAATACAGCAAATGGATCTGGAGAGCGAAAGACATCTCTTTTATATAAGGATTCAGCAGCTATTAATTTAACAGAGATTAAATTACTCATGTTCGCCCTTTATTTTAATGTGTTTCTCTCTTTTTCTCTTAATAAATATTCCCTTCTTATCAATACTATTATTCACTAATAGATATATAAATGTATTTATATATATTTATGTGTGTATTTGATTTTTTTATCAGTTCAATAATTAAATGATAATTTAATTATATTGCAAAAAATAAAAAGTAAATGATAAATTCAAAGATGAGTGATTTAATATTTTTAAAAAACTTTTTTAAAGGAAATCTGAAGTTGTTACTCACTATCTCAACTTCACTCACTTACTATTTCTTGTTCTTTTTTGTTAACACACAGTATAAAGATATAACTTTTGGATATCTGTTAATTGTACACACAAATTTTTAACTGTTCTAAAAATCTCTTTATTTTTATTGTTAATTACTAACTTTTACTAATTAAAAATTATTTGATCAATTAATTTCATTTAACTTTGCCAAAAAAACACATAAATAAATCACAATCCTTGCTGAATTTATCACTACAAACTAACAAACAATATAATTTGAAATTTTTATTGCATTTGCCTCTCTTTCTCTCTATTTGGAAGCAAATTTTTGCTAACAGTTTTTCAAAGTCGCTAAGCAAAGAATTTTCTCTATTGATTGGTACGGTCCCATGTTAAAGGGGTTAAGTGCATAGTAAACAGTCACGTGAGTCTAAAACACCGTTTAGCCTGCCAGTGTTGAAAGTTCCATTTCTTTCAGTTAATGACGAGTGTAAGTGTACATTTAACCGTAATTGAGTGCATGGGTATATGTGCTAATGATCCAATTGCATCAACAGGCTGGTCACTTGCATCTAAAGTTTGACTGAGAACTAGTAACATCTTGCACCTGTCTGTGTGATCATCCTGCACGGCTCGACGACGTGTAAGGCAGCTACAAGCACCTCATACCTCATGAATACTCGTCATATTCAAGACCTTAGGAGGTCTATATATCAGCAATTAGCATCGAATGCATACGCAGCCCCCCATGCAAAACGACCACACGTTCAGCCACATGTCTCCCTCTCTTACAGCTCCTACAGCTCCTACCGCTCACCACCATTCATTCATTCCCCCTCCCCACACACACACAAACACATATTTAACGTACCCAGCACTCCCTCATCCATCCAGCTCCAAAGTGACCAGCTTTGGTTACCAAATGCAAACAAAACAGGCTTCTTTTTATACTTCTCCCACTTTAAAAGTGAACGTTAATAAGTCAAAATTGTTCCTTGGCGGCTAAAAACCGTCTTTTTTAACCAGCGCTGGCTAAAAAAATGTAAACAAATGAAAGGAAAATCCTCTTTTTATAAATAAACAAGCATATTTTAAGCAAGTTTGTTGTGTTTTCATCATATTAACTACTGGAAGATGAGCAATTGGGGCACTGTAAACGGTTTTATAAGGATGCTGGTGTGTTTTAATGGTTTGGTTACCTCTTGTGGTGTTTGTGAATTGCTAGCTCAAGAAAAAAATGGTATATAAATACAAGAAGGGTTTATTTGCTTTTAGGAATGGATTGAAACTGTTTCCTTTGGTTTGATAAGTTTCTGGTTTTAGGAATATAACTTATAATATACTAAGCTTTCATCCTCGTGTTTTTAGCCATGACTGAAATGTTTTCTCCTATTAATAACTACAATATTGATCAATTTGGTATCCCAAAGAGAAATGAACTGAGATTACTCAAAAATAAGAATAAGAAGAAGAGTACGGTAAATGATTTCTACACAACAAGATTTTTTTGTTCAGATTACTTCGAGACCCAACAAGAGTTGTCTAATAATTTAACTACAAATAGCAATGACAATATTTTAATTTCAAATAATAATCAATTGAAAATTTACAATATCGAAAATGAAAAGCTCTTTCAATTACAATCAATCGATATGCCTTCAAATAATATCTTAACTTCAACTTTTATGAATAATAATAATGATAATAATAATAGTGGCAATAACTTAGATATTTTGACTGGAGATTCAGATGGTGTTGTAAATTTAATCAATACATCATTAGACACTGGTGATGCACAAATAATTAGAAAATTTAACCATAAATTATTTTTGACAAAGAAAAATTTACCAATTAATGGATCAAACGTTTTCGGAATTAAGAAAATTTTACCATTTAATAATAGAAATTTTTTATCTGTTATTAATGATTCCATTTTCATTTATGATATATCATATAAAAAATCTCCAAGTTATTTGAAATCATTTGATGGTTTAAAGTCAATTTCAATCAATAATTATAACACAAATTCAAATTCAAATTCAAATTCAAATTCAAATGATAAATTAGTTGCTTTATCTGGCTCAAATTTTGGTGATTCAGGTATTTCATTATTAGATTTAAAATCAAATACAAAAATTTCAAATAAATTCATTTCAAATCAATACGCTCCAATTTTAAATTCAAATAAAAATATAACTTCATATGATTGTATTTGGATTGATGAATATCACATCGCAAATTCAATTGATGATACTGTAAAAATATGGGATATAAGATCAAATAAATCAGATGCAATTTTAAAAATTTCACCACAGAGAGGTAATATTAAATCATTATCATTTCAAGAATCACATATTGACAATAAAAAGTGTTTATTTACGAAAGATGATCAAAATAATATTATTTCTTGGGATTTAACAAATTTTAATCAAATGAAAGAATGTACCTTATCACAAAATTATCAAGTTCAATCATTTAATAAACAAAATGATGGAGTTTATCAGTGTGGTAATATGATAGTCAATGGAAATAATATTACATCAAATAAAAATTTTAAAACTCAATCTAATTCATTTATGAACACATTAAGTGATGGTTCATTACTAACTTTGAAAGATAATGAACTAGGTTTACATCAAATTAAGACAGTTAAACGCCCTATTTTCAAAAACACTCCCATGAAAGAAGAATCTGAAGAACAAGAATTTGAAGAAGAAATTTACTCTGATACGACTCTTGCTTCTAAAAATGGTTTATCTAGATTTGAATCTTCAAATAATACGAAAAACAATATCCTATACAAAAATCATAATAACAACAATTCTACAAGTACATTAATAGATGATGAGTCAACCACATCACTTGATGAAAATACTTATTTTACTGATTTATATCCAAATACCAATTTAAACATTTCATATTCATTAAGTAAAAGGAATCTAAGTGGATCAACAGTTGTTGCTTGAACACAATTTTATTAGTTATTTCCTTTCTACTCCTTTTTTTTCATTTTTTATAATTATAACTCAAAAGTATTCACTTTGAAGTTGGACGGTTCAACACAATAAGGTTCTATTGTGTATTTTTTTTTTTCATTATAACATTTTTAACTTAAACGGGGTTTTTTTTTTTTAAGAATGAATGTTAGTTATTAAATTAGACAAATATCAAATATATATAAATTATATAAATAAAATATGTTCAATATATATTTATTTTGCTTATTAAAATCATTAACCAATATTACTAATTTTAAGAGAAGCTCATAGATTGCTTATACAATACTGACATGAATCACGAAAAAAAAATGCAGAATATTAAATATTTGAAATGAAAATAAAGAGAATAAGAATAAATAATTAGCAATATCCACAGCACCATCCTGAAAAAATTCCTGTATTTTCGTTATAATTAGAAACATTATCAAGCATTTCCTCTTGAGATAAATGTTGTTGATAATTGTTGATGCTTTGGTATTGTAAAGGTTTGTTATTGTCGAGACTTCCGTAGCTGGCATTAAATTTTGTTCTTGTATTTTCAGAATCATTTATTTGATATTTATTGTATATTCTACCATTATTATTTGAATCAAATGTAGTTGCAGAAGTTCGAAGTTGTTGCCTTGTCTTTGATGAGCTTGAAGGATTAAAACTTGAATACATTGCACCTTTTTGTTGTGGTAGATGCTGTTTTGATGTATTTGATATTAAAATTTTATTTTGTTTCTGTTCATAATTATTTTGTGAAATAGTTCTTATATTTGATGATGATCTTGTTAAATTAATATTATTAGCAGTATTTGTTATATCATTATTCCCTGATTGATTATGTATATTCAAATTACTATTATTTTTTGAATTGTTGTTATTATTATTATTATTATTATTATTACTATTATTTCTTGGTGTTGGATTACCATAACCATGTAAATTTGCTCTTCTATTAATTTTTATATCCCAACCATTACCATTATTTAAATCCATCCAATCATAATGATTATCATTATCATAATTTTTTAATGCTTCATCCATTAAAGAAATTAAATAATTATAATCAGGTTCTTCATCAAACCGTAGTGATCTAACATATTTTAAATATGTTGCGAATTGTGCAGGTATTGAATCATTTAATAATTCTTCTGGATTTAATTTTTGTTTCGTTAAACCAATTTTTTCATATTTTAATTTATTATTTGGTGCTTTTAAACCTTGCCATGGTAATGAACCCTTTAAGAAATAGAAAAAAACATGCCCAAGAGATTCTAAATCATCTCTACGTGATTGTTCTCTACCAAAATGTGTATTAATTGACATATATCTTGCAGTACCGCTCAAAGATTTCCTTTCTCTGTATGGAATGTGTTGTTTAGTCCTTGGATCTCTATATTGTTTTGCCATACCAAAATCAACCATATAAATTAAATTTGAATCACCATTTGCAGAAACTGAACATGATTTTAAAATTTGACCATCAGCTTGATAACGTTGATATTCAGAAATTAAAAAATTATCTGGTTTTATATCTCTATAAATCAAATCATTTTCATGAATTGATCTAACTCTTTCAATCATTTGTTTTGCCACTAAACATGTTGTTTTAACAGAAAATTTTCTTCCACACCATTCAAATAAATCTTCTAAAGAAGGACCAAGTAAATCAATAATTAGAACATTATGCATTCCTTCTTGACCAAAGTAATAAGCATGAGGGATACCTTTACAACCATTAAGAATTCTATACGCTCTAAATTCATCTCTCAATTGTGGAGCATCTGATCTGCGTGGTTCGAATTTAATGGCAACAGGTTGATTCTCTTTCTTATTATTGTTATTCTCGTCTTTATTTAAAACATTTTCACCTTCAAAAATGACACCAAAGGAACCTTCACCAATCTTAGGACCAACAGCATAATGTATCCCAACAATATGTTGCTGTTGGGTTCGTTGAGACATCCAAAATTTTTAGTTGATATAGTTTGTGTAATTGTTCAATCCAATATATCTTAAAAGGGGGAAAGATTAGAAGCTATTCTGGATTCAAATGAATGGGTTAACTTCTCTTTCCTAATTCTCAAAATCAACAGACTATACTAAAACCTTCTTCACTAGAACAAATAACCAGCAGGATTGAAATAATCGTTTAATAAATATATATAATTTTTTGTGTCTTCTGAACTTTTTCAAATGAAATTTCTCAATGAAAAAACACTCTTTTTAAACCAAACAAAAAGTCTTAGAGTAACCAATTGTTCCACTGTCAAATTATCCTTACTGGTGTTCGATATTGGCTAAATTTAACCTTTTTAATGAACAAAATTCAACCATTTATTGTTTTAAAACAGCTAATATTTTTTTTTTTTTCATTCACATTTTCAAATTTGCAAAAATAAGCTCTCGTTTTTTATGAGAAATGAAAAATTTTGATTTAAAACACTGTAAAATTGATAAAACAAAGCACTAATTTAATGATGAATAAGTAGTCAATTGAATGATTTAGAGCTGAATTGGTGTAGATATTTGAAGAAATGGGATTTGAATTAGGTGGTAAATGTTTGGCCTTCCATGGGCCATTGTTGTATGAAGCAAAGATTTTGAAAATTTGGTTATTGGATGAGAAGAAAGTGAAAAAATTGGATAATAATAACAACAGTAACAGTAATAATGCTGATAACAATTCAGAGGAAGAAGACGACGAAAGACCAGAAGGGGATTTGATTGATCAAGAGGCTTTTTTTATTCATTATCAAGGTTGGAAGTCTTCCTGGGATGAGTGGGTCGGTTTGGAAAGAATTCGTGAATTCAATGAAGCTAATGTTGCATTAAGGAAACAATTAGTACAAGAAGCTAAAGATGCTAAGAAAGAACAACAAAAACAAAAGAAGAGAAAACAACAGCAACAGCAACAGAGTAGTTCAGAAAGCAGCGCAGCTAATAAAAAATCAAAGACAGCTTCAAATATTTCAGATTCTTCAAGAGTCTCTTCTACATCTCCAGGCAGAATAGCAGATATAAATACTACTACTGGTACTAAGAACAGCAGCAGCAGTTCAGCAAATATCCATAGTAGTAATTCAAATGGAGTAAAGATCATAATGCATATACCTACAAAATTGAAAAGTATATTAGTTGATGATTGGGAATTTGTCACAAAAGATAAAAAAATTTGTAAATTACCATCAAATTTAACAGTTAAACACTTGTTAACTACATACCAAAATGAATCTTCATCGATTTTAGAATCACCAGTTTTACAATCACAATTATCAGAATATTGTGATGGTTTACTGTTATATTTTGAAACGTGTTTACCAATTGTATTACTTTATAGATTAGAAAGACTACAATATGATGAACTGAATTCAAAGAATAATTTATCTGAAATTTACGGTAGTATACATTTATTAAGACTACTAAGCTTATTAACAGAATTAATGAGTAAAACGACAATGGATTTACAAAGTTGTCAATTAATTGTAAAACAAACAGAATCATTTTTAGAATGGTTGATAATCAACGATTCGAAATTCAATATTTTCCCACATTCAAATTCAATTGAACAGTTTTATGTAAATACATCAAGTCAATATGAAGGTGTTGCATTAGGTATGTAATATTTTTTTTATATATAGTTTATCTCAAAACCCATGTAGCATTACCTCAATAAAATAACTTGACCAATTTCTCTTATTTTTCCACTTCTTGCAAAGCTCAAAAATACAGAAAAGCACAACAGTTTTCGATAAATACACTATCTCACTCACTCAAATACATATATATATCAAATACTTGAGGTTTCGACAACCTCAGTGGCTGTTTGACCATCCAACTTGGTTTATATTTCCCATTGACTGGTTTGTTCACACTATAATTTATACAGCTCATCGCAAATTTTGAAAAAAAATGTTTCAAGAAATTTATTCACTTTGGTTAAATAGATAAGTTGAGTTTGGGTTGATTGTAGTTAGCAATTGAGTATCTCTTGAGCTAATTCAAAGAGCTGTTGATATTTATAGATATACATTGTGTTGTATTTTTTTTATTTGAGTTCGATAAGTTAAGCAGAACCGTCAAAAGAGCATGATTTATTAGATGATATATTTGGTGATTGATACATTTTATTATACTGGTCTTGGTTTTAAAATTATACTGTTTTAAGTGTCCTCTCGTTGTTAATTAAAAGTTGAAATAATAATAGTAATTATACTAATATAAATATATTAATCAATTGTTGGAAATTTTCAAAGTTTTGGTGGATTGGCTCAAAAGTAATATAAGGTAATGGAACAAGTAAATTCAATGAATACCAATAGAATTCAACAGATTGAAATATTTAAGAAATTTGCTCATACAATTAGTGAAGATGAGAAACGTTTATTGCCATATAGTAATGATAATGGTACTACTGGGAATAATGAAGTCACAAAAACTGGTGATTTGGTGCTGAAATATGATGATTTTATCAATTTAATTTCTAGTTCTCAGAGTCTACATGCAAGATTCACTGATCACTCATTTAATTTAAATCATATTCCAAGAGATACGTTTGGCTGTATTTTCTTTGCAATCGATGAACAAAATAAAGGGTATTTGACAATTAATGACTGGTTTCATTTTAATAATTTATTAGAATTTAATAATTTCCAATTCATTATTCTATATGAGTTTTTTAAGAAGTTTGAAATTTATAGAAATGGTTATAATTTACAAAAATCAATTAATTATGGTGATAAATCGTTGAGTTTTGATGATTTATTATTGAATTTAAATCAATTTAAATCAACTATTAAACTTTTACAACGATCGATAATTAATGAAAACGATATTGAAAATAAATTTATCGAAAGGAATAATTTATTCTTAGATTGGAATAATTTCAATTTCTTAAAATTTTTTGAATTTTACTCAAAAGAACACTCAACTAATGATAGTAATATTACTTCCTTTTTATCATTAAATTCAATCATTACAATTATCCAAAATGATTTAAATAATGAGAAATTACGAAATGGGTTTGAGAAATTATCACATCAAGATTTGAAACTTTGTAATACGTTAACCATTAGTAAAAATCAATTATGTTGTTTATTAAGATTATATTTCTCACATCGAATTCCACAAGATGTGTTTGATTCGTTAAGTTTATCAAACACTTCATTGATTAGATCTGATAATAATTCAATAACTTATAATGTTGTCAAAGATATTTTCCATTTGTTTCAAAATTTTGATTTATTAAATCAAACTTTGATTAAATACGTTACAATGAATGATCTATCAGATTCAGATCTTAGAGAACATGTTATAACAAAAGAAAATTTTATGAATTTGTTAAATAATCAATATAACAAAGTTAATAATATTGGTGATTTCTCTCCATCTCAAATAAATTTATTATTTTCGATTGTATCAAATGCAAAGGAAAAATGTTTAAAGAAGACAAAAGATCAAATGCAACATCATCATAAGGATTCTCATATTGAAGATTTTATACAAAATGAATATGCACGAGGTAATAATATTTCAAAAGGACAATTGGAAATCTTTAATGCATATTATCAAGATATGGCAATGGCTATTGAACATGAAGATGATATCTATATTAATCAAGCTCATGCCAGTAATGCCAATAGTGTAGTTGATTATTTTTTATCTTTTTATTCAACAAAACCTGAAGTTGATAAGGCTACAATGGGTTCTAATTTAACAATTGAAGATTTTATGAAAATTGTCAATCCAAATTATTTAAATGATTTAGTTCATAAAATGGAATTGCATAGAATCCAAGAAAATTCACTTTATACAAATTATTATTTTTATCCAATATTTGATTCAATTTATAATTTTTCATTAGGTTCAATTGCTGGTTGTATTGGTGCCACAATTGTCTATCCAATAGATTTAATTAAAACTAGAATGCAAGCTCAAAGAGCATTAGTTGAATATAAAAATTATATTGATTGTTTTTCAAAAATATTAAGTAGAGAAGGAATTAAAGGGTTATATTCAGGTATTGGACCACAATTAGTTGGTGTTGCACCAGAAAAAGCCATTAAGTTAACTGTTAATGACTACATGAGAAAATTATTATCTGATAATAGAAATGGAAAACTATCAGTATTTGGTGAAATTTTATCTGGTGCTACTGCTGGTACATGTCAAGTAATTTTTACAAACCCATTAGAAATTGTTAAAATTAGATTGCAAGTTAAATCTGAGTATGCAAATGAAAATGTTGCAAAATCTCAAATTAATGCAATTTCAATTGTCAAAAAGTTAGGTATTACAGGGTTATACAAAGGTTCATTAGCATGTTTAATGAGGGATGTACCATTTTCTGCAATATACTTCTCAACATATGCACATATTAAGAAAGATATATTTAATTTTGACCCAAGTGATAAAACTAAAAAGAATAAATTGAGAACGTGGGAATTGTTAATGGCAGGTGGTCTTGCAGGAATGCCAGCAGCATATTTGACAACACCTTTTGATGTAATAAAGACAAGATTACAAATAGATCCAAAGAAAGGTGAAACAAAATATAATGGTATTTTCCATGCTGGACAAACAATTTTAAAAGAAGAGAGTATTAAAAGTTTCTTTAAGGGCAGTGGAGCAAGAGTATTAAGATCATCACCACAATTTGGTTTTACATTAGCAGCATATGAATTATTTAAAGGTTTATTCCCATTATCTCTGGAAACAGATAGTAATAATTCAAAGTTGAATATTGATAACAATAAATTATCATCCGAATACAATAATGATGAAATTCCATCAATTACAAGTACATTTACATCGTTTTACAATACACAAAGATCACCTCTATCTAAAATGACATCATCTAATCATTACCAGCAAAACGATTTCTTTGCACCAACTATTGACCCTTATAGTAGTAATTACTTAAACTACTATTATAAGAGTTGTGAAGTTGCAAAATTGTTTATTGATTTAGACGACAACTTTTCAAAGTTCAACTTTTCAACTTATATGAAATTCTACGATTCGATTGAAAATAAAAAATAGTGAAACTACAAGTAATATTCTAGAAGAAGTATTGTAATCAGTAGTTACAACCATGAATCTTCAAAGATCCAGGCATACAGACATATTTCTTACATATATCTATCTATTTATTTATTTATTTACCTATATATTCCTCCGATAACCTCTCATTTATTTATCAAGACAACGTGCTCAGGACGCATTCAATCATTAATTGATCTCCACATCCTCAATGACAACCACTTCTAGTACCTCCATTGCCATTCACAACACCAATTCAGCGATGAGGTCCCAAGTTGGGACTCCCAACCTCGTGGGAATGCAATAATAAAATAATTGTTAGCGGTGGCATCGCGAAGCGGGAGTGTAGAGGTCATGAGAATTTCAGGAAACCTTTAAATATTTTAAAGATGAAGGAACTCTAAAGGTCATTTGGTAATGAATGACGAGAGGAAAGAAGTAAAAAATTTTATTGAGAATCTGTGAGCTTCTTAGCTGCTTCTTAAATTGTTTTTCTGTACCTTTTCGATGGACCCATCGAGGTTGTGAACTCTTAAAGGTTCTTTTAAGTTCTTGAATAATCTGGATTGCTCGATTTCTAATTGTATATAAGGAATGAGAATTTCTGATCAAATAAAATTGTAATCTTTCTTCTTTAATTACTTTTTTACTGTTAATATATAACAAAAATAAAAACATCAACAGTGACAGGTTTCAGTGTTTGAATGCTCAATACGTTACAAAATATGGTACCGCAATTAGAAGTTATAGAGATTTTGAGAAGAGATACCTGTGCAACAGAAAATGATTATAATGGTGAAGATAATTTAAGAATATTAGCAGTTTTCATAATTTTGATATCATCTTCATTCGGTTCATTTTTCCCATTATTAGCCTCTAGATATTCATTTTTTAAATTACCAGACTGGTGCTTCTTTACTGTTAAATTTTTTGGTTCAGGTGTTATTATTGCAACTGCATTTATTCATCTTTTACAACCTGCATATGAAGCATTAAGTGATGAATGTCTTGGTGGTGTATTTGAAGAATACCCATGGGCATTTGGAATTTGTTTGATGTCCTTATTTTTATTATTTTTAGTAGAAACTATTACACATTATTACGTATCACAATCAAAAGATTCTTTAATTCAACATTCAGAAAATTCAGATATTTATGATAGTTCTGATGAAGAAATTGACAAAAAAAACGTTCAAGCTGAATTTAGAACAGATGCTGCTTCAATTGACCAAACTGAATCAAGAAATGGACAGAATTTTAATTCTTTGCCTGGCGCAAACCATTATTCTCATGATGATCATCATCAAGATTTAGAACAATTAGGTACTTTAGTTGAAGAAAATAAAGAATTATATCTAAATCAATTAACAAGTATATTTATATTGGAATTTGGTGTGATCTTCCATTCGATCTTTGTTGGTTTATCTTTAGCTGTCGCTGGTGAGGAATTCAAGACATTATTTATCGTATTGATATTTCATCAAATGTTTGAAGGCTTAGGTTTGGGTACCAGATTAGCAGAAACAAATTGGCCACCATCCAAAAGATTTACACCATGGTTAATGGCTCTTGCATTTGGTTTGTCAACACCAATTGCAGTTGCAATTGGTATTGGTGTCAAACATTCCTGGGTACCAGGATCTAGAAGAGCATTGATAGCAAATGGTATTTTTGACTCCATTTCTGCTGGTATTTTAATTTATACTGGGTTAGTTGAATTAATGGCTCATGAGTTTCTATTTTCGAATCAATTTAAAAGAAAAGATGGGCTTAAGAGGATGTTGGCTGCATATGTCATCATGTGTATTGGTGCTGCTTTGATGGCGTTGTTAGGTAAATGGGCATAATGAATAAGCAAAAATTATTTGAAAATAATAATAATAATAATAATAAATTGCTTTATATTTAACAACTTTCCATATACCAAATAATTAAAATAATTTATAATTTAACATAACGGAATATCCAAGAAAATTTATACTGCTATATATACATGTAAAATAAATGTAGAAATCTATAATTAATAAAATTAGGCTATTTCTAGTTTAACTTCTTCTTTAAATGCTTGTTTTGGTTTGCTTTTGGATGAGCCTTTTGTTTGATTTGTTTTTTTTATTACATCATTGTTAGTTTTTCTTTCCCTTGCAGCTTGATTAATAGGTTTTCTTGACTTTTTGGATACGGCTATTAATTCTGTTTTTGCTCCTTGAGATGAATAATTTTTCGATAACTGTTTTGATGTTATATTCAGTATACAAGATGCTTTTACAGCAGTTTCACGATATGAGCATAACACGTTCCCATATGTAGTTCCTGCAATGACTTCATTGTCAAACAAAACGTTAATAAACATTTCATTATTAATCATTCCGTATCCAATAACTGTACCTTTTGAAAACAATGGAACATTACCATAGCATTGGCAATAGCTTACACGATCACCTAATTCAAATAGTTGAGAAGAGAGAAGTATAAAGGAATTACTACAGTTTAAAACTTCATTCGTTGGCACGTTTTTTAAAACTTTTTCTGACATTTTCATTTCTTTCTTCGAGTGTTCAATCATGTAACTTTCAATAGCCTTGACAGACTCATCACTAAGAACTTCATATTCAGATGATGTTTTAATAAAACTTTGAGTTTCATTTTTAAGCCAAGTTCTTATGGTGTTTATCAATAATGACACATCATCAGGGGATAATTTTGGAAATAATTTTTTTGCTGATGGTATTCTGTCTTTAGAAGTAGATAATTTTTGAAACATTCCAGGAAATTTATGTCTGTAGAGTTTTATTAATTGTATTGCAGCTTCCGAATATTCCCAGCCAGTTTCTGAAACTCGGGTATATCCAACAATCTTCTTATTACGAGAATGAAATCTCATAGGTATTCCAACATTGACTTCTAGACCACTTTCCGTTGAAATAATAAATCTTGAAGTTATTTTTGAAAGAAACAATGGACTTATTTTTAATTCTCTCGTAACAAAATAACTTGGATAGTATTTAGATGATGAATTATCGATTTTTAATCTTGATTTACCAATCAAAGGTTCCCTTGTGTTTAAAGGAAATTCAATCTTTATGTCTAAAGATCTGCCTTCTCCGTAACCAATCACAGTAGATTTACATCCGTAATGCTTGTCTGATATATGAGTTAATACAGAATTTAATGGGAATTCTTTATCAACTGGCTCAGGTTTTCGTTCCTTCAAATTAACATTCCTATGGGCAACTTTTTCAAGAGCCAATTGCAATGGGAAATAAGAATACTCTGAATCATATCTCTTAACAAATGCCCCGGTAGCTGTTCTAGATACACCTGTTATATTTTTAACCTTTAATACAGCTTTTATTTTGTCAAGAATAACAGCTTTTCTCCTTTTCAACTTGTTAACAAAAAAACTTTCGAACTGAGTTATATGAATTTTTTCTGAAGATGTTATTGGTCTTATTATACAGATTCGTTTATTGTTTGTCGTGTCTTTTTTCAATTCAAATACTTGGTTTTCAAAGTAAACAGAGAAAAGTACTGATTCTTTTATATATGGCCAATTTGTAAATATTGTACGACCCAAAAACTTTTCTGAAAATAATTTAATTGATTCGATTTCTTCTGAGTATCTGTTTAGAATGGTGATGGTCATAGACTGCTGTTTTGAAGGATTTTCAAAGATAAGACAGTTTGCATAGGTTAATTTACTTTCAAAATTCATTGAATACAAAGATGGAAATCCTGCCAATAATTTTTCTTTTTCATAGCATCCTGGTATCAAACCATATACGTAAATTTCTGGCTCATCAATTAAAAATTCACTTTCAACACATTTATCATGGCTAATGTCTTTGAAGTTTCCTTTTAAAGGGGTTGTATATACTTCATCTTTTTTCTTTTCGAATATGAAATTCAACTCCTTACCAGTTTCATTTCTTCTTTTTTCCTCTTCAGTTAGCTGGCTAATATAAGGTTCCATTGCCGCAACTAATCGATCTTGATCGACAAAACTAATTAGTACGGTGTATTCCCACTCTGCCCTTTTACCATTTTTATCCAATTTAACAGTAGACGGGTAGAAATCCAAAAGTGGTGAACTTTCTTCATACATTAGAGGACGTAATACAGGCGGGATAAGATCTTTTGATCTTTCTGGTAAAACAGCCATTAATTGTTGAAATGGAGTAAAAGGTTCATCATCTGCAAATTCTATAATTTGTTTTAATCCACGCTTTAAATCTGAAGTACGAGGTGCATAATGATATTGGTAATACCAACTCCAAGATTGGCAACCTTTATAATAATAATACATTACCCACTGTAAACCTTCAATATAATTATATATCATCTTGTCCAATTGCTCCGTATCATTTATTGAAAAGTTTAATTTCTTCTCATAATATTGATTTTTCCAATTGATAAATTCGAGACTATTTGACTTATCTGTTATTTCATTTTCGATGTTATTCTTATATGATTTAATTACTTCTTTAAAATGTTCCTTTTTTTCTAAAGACATATTCTCAATAGTTAATGAAAATGTTTTTGAATCTACATCTTTGGAATGTATATTCATCAATTTGGTAAATTTTGTAAAATAATCTTTGATTCCGTTAAGATTAGAATTTTTGATTTCCAAAGAAATAATATTTTTGTTGTTAATATCCGTATCAACTGAAACAGGATATTTATCTATCCATTCTTCAACTTTACTAATAAGATTTTTTTTTAGTTTTATATTTTTTGGATGTTCCTTTTTATCGAATGAATCTAGTTGCTTATTAAACCATTCCACGTTAACTTCCTTTTTATTATAATTAAATACTTCAAATTTAGATAAAAACTCGAACCAAACACCTAATCGTTCTAAATTAATTGAACCGTTATGATTGATATAACCACCTAAATTAAGTAATGCTTTTCTAAATGTTTGTAAGATAACTGGAAATGCACCTTTATTCAAATGTAAATCTGGTAATTGTGGTAAAAAATCATTACCTATTACAAACAAGATTAAAATTAAATCATCTAAAATTCTTTCAAAATCATATTCAAATCTTAATTTATTTTTTAAATCAATAAATTCAAGCTCAATATATTCTCTTAATATGGATAAATGTAAAAGGAAAAAGTTTTGTGATTCTAGTCCACTTTTTGGATTTCCTGTTTTACCAAAAATAACTTCTTCTCTCAATATAGAAAAATGTGGTATATGAGTCGATAATCCTAGAATAATTAAATCAGCATCTGAACCATATAAACAATGTCTTGTATTAGGATTGTAATCTTTTTTAGATCTAATTTTTCTGATATAATCCATAATTTTATGCTCACCTTCACCAGGAACTTCATGTCCTGAAAAGATTACATCTATATTTGACCATTGTGGATCATTTGTAACTTTGTCATGTATAAAGTATTTTAAATTTTTTGTTAATTTATTCATAAAAATTGTACCTGGAGTAATGGCATTTGAATCAAAATGTTCGACATCATTAATACTTTCACCTCCTCCTTCAACTTTTAACTTATTTACTAATTTTTCTGCATCCATTGCTGTTCTAAATCTACGTGCTCTTTGTTGATTCATTTTTGCTCTCGGTGCTACACCATCTATTGCCATGTAGAAACATTTTTTTGGTTTAATAATTTGAAATAAATGTTCAATATATGTAAAAATTTTAGAGAAAACTTCTTCATCAGTCATCATTTTAGTAATATCTACACCAGTACCATGTGTACAATTATGTAAGATAGAGTTCATATCTAAATATAAATTATCGAAAGTCGCAATTGAATCATCTTCAATCAATTGTTGAATTAATGGCCATCTTTCTGAGATATATCTATAGAATTTAGGAACACCCATTAATGATTGATTATCTTTTGGTGCATCTATTTCTATTTTTCTTTGGTCAAACAGAAATATATATTACCACAATATTATATTCAATGGTTTCCTTTTTAACCAAATATTTTGATTAACTATTTAAATTTTATTCCCCATTTAATTAATTTCTAGTTTTTACCTTTACATTTAGGAACGTAATTGATATCATTGAAAACGATACTAATCATCCCAAATATAGCAGAAGATTATTTTAATCTTTTAAGGTGATGCATTCGTATGCATCACCTTAAAAGACATAAATTTAGTCTCATCTTCACGGAACATTTGAGTAAAATACACCCTTCTAAGCAACAATAAAGTGATTCTATTCTGTTACACATTCCACACAAAATCTCCTAAATTCATAATCTCTGCCATGCAAATTACCATACAATAAAAGCCAATGTCATGAAAGTGTAACATCTGCTCACTATTACCAAATTAGCATATGTCTACACCACTGATACGTTCTCTTTCTCTTTATATCTTCTTCAAACATCATGAAAAGTATTAGCCGCCAACCCTCCTTGCTCATCCACAACAAACTCATCTGGCAAAGGAAGCACCCTTCCAAAAACCCCCAGTTTCTTCCAGAATAGACAACCCACTAAAATACCCATTGTCGCTATCCATCTGGTCTTCCAATATCCATTACTCTTCATCATAAATATAACTAATTTGTACAACTTCTAACTGTTAATTGTCTTAAAATCCTTTGGAAAATCCTTCCAACTTCTTAAAAACTCGCCCGGCCGTTACCCGGTGTGTGCACGCACCGGGTAACAAAATGGGAAAAATTGTTTTCAATCAAAAATTTCAGAAAAATGTTTTGTAGAATTAAATGTTATAAGGTGAACAATCGATGGAATGTCAGTTGAAAAGAGCAAAGATTCTGTTCACATTGCAGATTGGACCAATTGAAGGGATATATTCTTGTTATTTCAATTTGAAAGTCATAGGAATATTGTAATTGGAGATCTCATTCGCATATATATTGGAGAACACAGTTAGGTTTAGGTGATGTTCAATTTAGGTAAGTCTAGTTCCTTTGGTGGACCTTCTGCCGGTACTACTAGTGCTAATACAGGCACAGGATTCTCTTTTGGTGGTAACACAGCTGCTAATACTACTGGTGGTGGTGGTGGTGGTTTATTCGGTAGAACAAATACATCAGGGACTACTAGTTCTGGAATATTTGGTGGTACTAATACCGCTGCACCAGCACCAACTGGTGGTTTATTTGGTGCCAAACCAGCGACAACAGCTACTACAGGTGGTTTATTTGGTAATCAAGCACCGGCTACTGCAGGTACCACAGGGGGATTGTTTGGTAATCAAGCACCAACCACAGCAGGTACTACAGCATCTTCATTATTTGGTAATTCTACAAATTCAACAGGCTTATTCAGTTCAAATACAGCAAACACTAATAATGCTGGTGGTCTTTTTGGGACTAATCTTATGAATAATACACAAACTCAACAATCGAATTTACAAACTATATCACAACTCCCGATTACACCAATGACAAAAATTATTGATTTACCACCACAATTACGTCAAGAAATTGAACAATTAGATCAATATATACAAAGACAAGTACAAATTTCTCAACATTTAAAAGCTGATTGTGAAGAACATATGAGTTTAATTCAATCTATTCCAAGAGATTTAACATACTTAAATAAAAATCAATCAATTTCCAAACAATCATTATCTCAAGATCTACGAAGAATTGCTAGTGTAAAAGAAACAACAGATCAGAGCATTACACATACTCAACAATTTGCAATTCTATTTCAACAAATGTTAACTCCAGAAAGTAAGATTTCATCAATTGAAATTGATAAATTTTTTCAACAAAAAATTCAAATGTATCAAGCAAAATTAGATGATTGTTTTAAAGTATTATCAGATATTGAAAGTACATTAAATGGTATTAATTCTGATTTATTTGGATCAGATAATTATCTTTACACTAATAACTCATCATTAGATGCTACTAATTTATATGCAATGAAAACAGGTTTAAACGCTTTAGTATCAACAGTTATTGAAGAATTTAAATTATTCATGGATACTGCAGAAAGAGTTGCAGAATTACATCAAAAGGTTAAAGAATGCACTGTTGGTAAGAAATTGAGTAATTAAGTAGATAATCAATAGGCAGTAATAGCATTTATAAAAAATTTAACATATATTTCATGTATAATAAAGAAAGAAATGAATTTTGTCATTAGATAGATACCTGTATTCAATTTTAAGAAAAACTTCTGTCCGGTTTAGATTTTATTATGGGAAGCAAGCATAAACAGCGTTTAGACCCTGGTTCCGGACGGATTTGAAAAAAAATTTTAATATTTTGAAATAAAATGCGATGAGATGAGGATTTAAAGAGAGAAATACAGTATATTATTATTAGAAGTTAGTTATATTTTGTTTTAATGTAGATGGATTGGTCATATATTCATTAAGATAAGTACATTCCAAGACAGTGCATTAATACTCTTAGATATCAAGTAGGCAATATGGATATTTTTAGAATTTTGACCAGAAGTGCCAGTGTCAAAAAGTCAAATAAAAAAGATGAAAAATCTGCTGATTTCAGTATGATGGGAAATTCTATTAAAGATGACAAGAAAACTGATGACAAGCATATTACAAGAGAATTAGACTTCTTCCGTAATAAGAGAATTTTAAATAAAGTTGAAAATAGTGAAAAACACAATGAAGATGTTAAAGAGAATGAACATATGAAAGGTGAAAATGAAGATAAAACTTATGAGATTAGCCAATCATCAGTAGGACAACCAAAGATTAGAGACATTGAAGATGCTACAGCACTACGTAAATCATATAAGGGTAATGTTTCAGGAGAGGATGTTCCATTGCCAATTGGTTCATTTGAAGATTTAATAACAAGATTTTCATTTGATAGACGTTTATTAAATAACTTAATTGAAAACCATTTTACAGAACCGACACCAATCCAATGCGAAGGTATTCCTTTAGCTTTACAAGGTCGTGATATGTTAGCATGTGCTCCAACTGGTTCCGGTAAAACTTTAGCATTTTTAATACCATTACTACAACAAATAATAAATGATGGTAATTCACAAGGTTTGAATGGTTTAATTATATCACCTACTAAAGAATTAGCTAATCAGATATTTTTGGAATGTGTAAAACTATCTAGCAAGATTTTTTTGGATCAAAAAAGACCTTTACAAGTAGCGCTATTATCCAAATCCTTAAGTGCTAAATTAAAGAATAAAGTTATTAGTGATAAGAAATATGATATCATTGTTTCAACGCCATTAAGATTAATTGATGTTGTTAAGAATGAAGCATTAGACTTATCACAAGTCAAGCATTTAATTTTTGATGAAGCTGATAAATTATTTGATAAAACTTTTATTGAGCAAACTGATGATATTTTAAGTTCGTGTAGTGATCCAAGTTTACGTAAAGCAATGTTTTCAGCTACAATTCCATCTAATGTTGAAGAAATTGCTAATACTATTATGATGGATCCAGTAAGAGTGATTATTGGTCATAAAGAAGCTGCCAATGCTGATATTAAACAAGAATTAGTATTCTGTGGTAATGAAGAAGGTAAATTAATTGCTATTAAACAATTAGTTCTTGATGGTGAATTTAAACCACCAGTAATAATCTTTTTAGAATCTATTACAAGAGCAAAAGCATTATATCATGAAATGATGTATGATAGGTTAAATGTTGATGTTATTCACGCAGAAAGAACACAAATACAAAGAAATAAAATTATTGAAAGATTTAAGAGCGGTGAATTATGGTGTTTAATTACAACTGATGTTTTAGCTCGTGGTGTTGATTTTAAAGGTGTTAACTTAGTTATTAATTATGATGTTCCAAGAACGGCACAAGCTTATGTTCATAGAATTGGTAGAACTGGTAGAGGTGGACGTACAGGTAAAGCTGTTACATTTTATACAAAAGAAGATTCAATTGCAATTAAACCAATTATTAATGTTATGAAACAAAGTGGTGTTGAAGTATCAGCTTGGATGGATAAAATTGCCAAAATAACTAAAAAGGAAAAAGAAATGATTAAAAAAGGCAGAGCACATGTCGAAAGAAAACAAATTAGTACAGTTCCTAAAAGTGATAAGATAAAAAGAAGACGTAGACAAGATATGATTACTGCATCTAAAAAAAGAAAGCTACTGGAAGAGAAGGCAACTAATGAAGAAATAATTGAATAATTAAATAATTAGTATAATAGAATATAGAATAATATAATTCAAACCTCATTTTCGGTTACATTATTATTTTTTGGAAGTTATAGTTTAATTTGATTTTTTAAGACATTAAAAACTTACACTAGTTAAATATTTTTTTTTTTATATACAATATAGGAAGTTCAGTTGGTGCATTTCGACTTGATTATAATAAGGTTGCACTAAAGAGGAATATGTAGAAAAAAAAAAGGTGGCAACTCTCTTTTAATTTTTATTAATAGTTCTTTCCTTGAGGGGGAAAAAAGAGAAAGAGATAGCCAAGTTGAATGAATATAAATTAATTGAGTATGTATTATTTTCCCCAATAATAAACTTTAAATCTTTGAACTCTAATGGTGAGAAGAATAGTTATTATAACCAACTAACTTTCTTCTACCAATTGCTTCACCAACTGAATAGAAACCTAAGATTTGGATAGCTATAGATCCATATTTAATAGCATCATTCTTTTGAAAACTTTTTGCACAATTTATAACTTTTTCTGGCTTCATTAGATATTCTAATGAACTTTTGTATAAATTAGCATAAACTTGTTTAAATTGAGAAGAAGTTGGTGGTTGTAATCCCTCTTTTAAGTATACTTGTTTAGATATTTCTAAAGCTACTTTACCATAGTATATTGATTTTGCTGTCCAAATATTAGTCTTGGAAGCTAAAGTAGCGGAATATTTTTGGGCTCTTCCTAACATATTATAAATATAAATACGTTCAATTGGACTATATACCATTTGGGGATCCTAGTAAGGATAGAATCTGGGAATAACTACCCCAGATCTAGTGAAGATAACCTTTTATATAACTTTCTGCAACAGCCAAAGGGTTGTTCAGTGAAAAATATCCAAGACAGTATGGCTCGTAAATTGTGATAGCTAATGTAACCAATCATATTACCTTCTAATATATATAATAACATAATAACTAATACAACGGTATACAATACAAAGTAATACCTATAACTACAAGCTACTATACGGAGTAAGCATGTTGAATTAAAATTTAGAAACTTTTCCCTTGTGAGTTCTTTTTATATACACTTTTAATTTTTTAATATTACACACGGTTATTCAAACGAATTGATCTCCTAACACCTTCACCAAGAACAATGACTTTATCTTCTTGCTGCAATCTAGCTAGTGTTTCTGATATATCAGAAGCATCTACTCTATCCTGAGATTGGTCATTCAATTGTTTAATTAAAGCGTTGAAAGACATTGAATCTGAAGTGTGTTCCGTTAAAGCATTCAATACTTCTCTTGCTAAATCTTCTTGTAATTTTCTTTGGATAACAGATTTACCAGTTTGAACTAAATTCATATCAATTTTACCAGTCTTGGGATCAGTTGCATAATCTTTGATGGCAGTTTTAATTAATCTAACTGCTTCTTCTACATCCTTTAGTTCAACTTCTTGAGATAATCTCATCTTAGCATGAGCTTCTGATAAACGAATCATACTTTCTAATTGTCTGGTTGTAGCAGTAATTCTTTTTTCGTCAGATCTTGAATCATCACCCATTTTTCTCATACCCACATAAGCTCTAACTAATTCTGTTTTGGCGGATTCAGTAATAACTGGATGAATATTTTTCTTTGCGTAGTTAATATACATTGTCAAAAATTCAACTGGTAAAATATCTGATTTAGAAACATGTTCGGGTTTATCTTCAAGATACAAACTTGTCAAATGTTTAGCTAATTGTCTATCGTTATCTTCGTCGACTTTATCCAAAACTAAATAAACTAAATCAAATCTGGATAATAATGGCGGTGGTAAATCGATATTTTGAGTGACTGGTAAATTTGGATTATAACGTGAACCGATTGGGTTTGCACTAGCTAAAATAGAACTTCTTGCATTTAAAGTAGTAATGATACCAGCTTTAGCAATAGAGATAGTTTGTTGTTCCATAACTTCATGCAAAACAGATCTAGTTGAATCACTCATTTTATCGAATTCATCAATACAACAAATACCACCATCAGATAAAACTAAAGCACCACTTTCTAAAACTAATTGCTTTGTATCAACATCTCTTGTGATATATGCGGTTAAACCAACAGCAGAAGACCCTTTACCAGAAGTGTAAACACCACGAGGAGCAATTTTATGAACATATTGTAATATTTGCGATTTAGCAGTAGACGGATCACCACATAGTAAAATGTTAATGTCACCTCTATAACGACCACCTTTGGTAAATGTTTTGTTTGTACCACCAAATAATTGTAATAAGATACCTTTTTTAACATCACCTAGCTCGTGAATACTTGGGGCAATTGAATGAGATAATGTTTCATAAAGATCAGATCTTTCAGCTACTTGTTTAATATTTCTTACATCTTCATCAGAAATTTGCCTTACTTCTTGTATTTCATTATTGTCTAATTGATTTTGTAATAATTCTTGTTCGATGGTGGATGTATCAACACCTAATCTCTTATCAGAAACTTTTTTAACATGAACAACATCAATATATGTTTTATATAAAGATTTCAAAACACGTTGTCTTGAATTTGCCCTGACAGGAATAGATCTAAAAGTACCAGTAACTTCAATTCTGTCACCTGCTCTACAGGAATCAACTAATTCATCGTATACACATAGCGAAACAGAATGTGGGGTTTGACCATCTGGTACTAAGTCAGGAGTCTCTTGTAACTTAATAACTTGCTTATCAGCAAATGAACATCTATTATGAATTAATGATAATGAATTTGCTTCATGACAATCAAGACGTTCACATCTAGATGGTTCTTGAATTACACCTCTATCAATTTCAACAGCCATTGTATGATCACAAACGTTACATTTAAAAAATGCCACCTTCATATCAGGAATAACAGGTGTTGATCTTAAAACTAAACCTTTTAAACTAATTAATTTATCAATATCATTTGGATTTAATTCACGCATACCTCTTGCTGTTTCAACATTATATGGTCTAACTTTAAAAAATTTAGTTTCAATTTCATTAAGGTCAAATTTTGAATTATTATCAACAACTAAAGAAACCATACAGTCTTTAATAGTTTGATCCATAATAGATATTACTTCTTGTGGATAATTTAATAGTTGGTAATATAATTCTTCAGTTTGTTTAAAAGCTAATAAATTTCTAGCATCTAAGTTTAAATTTGATGTACCTAATTCACCCATTTCATTTAACTGTTTAACATAATATAATTCTTCATCTGTTGTAGTATTAATAAAATCTTCTCTTTCATCTAATATTTTACGATATTTGAATTTAAATGAATTTAAGAAATTTCTAAAATTAGTTGAACATTCTTGAATACTGACATTTGTACCCCAAATAATTCTCAAAGGTTCGGTAGCTTCAGAAGGTGGGGCAGATGATGATGAAGATTGAGTGTTTGAACGAGAATTGAAATCAACTATTCTTCTTGGTGAAGAAAAATCAGAAGCGTGGATATCATTTCTTCTCATATTTGAACGATTACCTAAAGAACGGTTTCCTAAAGATGAAGAAGGATTACCATTAGAGTTATCACTTCTAGAATCAGAAAACCTATTACGTTGATCTGAAGTTGAGCCACTTCTTCTGTTTGAAGGAAGACTACCAGAATTCCGATCACCTAAAGATTGAGATGATGATGGGTAATGGAATGGAGAAGAACCTATAGCTGCACCAACATGTTGAATACGTTGTGGAGTATTAGCATTATCAGCTCTATTGGCACTATCACCTTCATAAGTATCTTGTTGAACAGAAGATGAGGAATTATAAAATAAAGCAGGGGAAGAAGGTTGAGGTGGTAACGAACTTGGATTTGATCTCACTGGAGAAGAACTACCACTCAAATCATTACCACCAACTGGGGAACTCGGTTGTTCAGACATATTTTTAATCACTTAAACCTGACGTATACTCGAAAAACACAAGTTCGAGATAATTTTCAATTTCCTGATATACAATGGTGACCTACCAAAACCGTCAATACGTTTGTATCCTGTGCTATTCACTCTTTTAACACTAATCCCCACCATAAACTGACAATAGATCTAACTAATTTATCTTCTTTATTTGTCAAAATCTTAAAAGTTTTTCAATTTTTTCACCAAAATTAAGTGCCGTTTACCCTTTTAGGAAATATAATGGAAACTATACATGGCATTTCCTCTTTAGGTAATTGCGTGTGCACCGGGTAAGACTTGTGGATCGAGGATAATACCAATTTTACAGGCAGTTTAGTAGGTGTAACGTGTGGGAAATAGTTTAATAGTTGATCTTAAATGTATATATATGTATATATGTGTGTGTATGTACTGAATATACTATAACCACGTTGTCACCATTTACTTAATGAGAATTCTATCAATTCGATGCTATTTAGTCTAAGTTTTGTCGTTTTGTTCTTGCATCTCAGATCGAAGTGATGCCCAACGTTCTGAATCGACTATTGACCATTTACGTGGGGTATCCCCTTTACCTGTACTTCTCACAGCATACTCTTTTACAGTATTTTTAATGGTTTGTTTGTTGTACTGTGGAAGGTTCTTCTGTACAATTTCAGTGACTGTACCAAGTGAAAATGTGCTATCTTGTAAATTATCAAATAATTTTAATAAATCTTTTGTTTCAGTGATCAACATTTTTTGCTTTTTTTTATCTGGACTGGCATTTTCGGAACATGTTTGATCACTGTTTAATTCACTTGATGATCTCTTACTATTGGTATTTAAGTCCTTATTATCTGTACTGTTATTAGATGTAATATTTTTAGGTATTACGGTTGGATCAATTGGAAATGGTAATGATTCTAATAGATATTCAATTGAAACATTCTCGAAATATGTTCTATCATCTTCTTCTAATGTATCTAATTGACTTCTCAAATGAACAGTTGGTATTAATGGACCAATAAATTTTTTCTTTTTAGTTTCATTATATTTTTCTTCAGAATCTAAAAATCCATCGAATTCACCTTCACTGCCTTCTTCTTCATCATCCTCTTCATCATCTTCTTCACCAGATTCTAAATTATCAACATCGCCGCCTTCTTCTTCTTCATTAACCCATTCTAAATCAGAATCATAGTCATAATTATAACCAGTATCTTCTTTTGAAAATGGGTTATTCACTGGTAAAATAACTTCTTTTGAATATGTACCAATAAATGGTGGTCTAACATTTTCATAAAATTTTATATATTTTTGAGGAATTTGTGATAATATTGCTTGTAATTCAGTATCTGATTTTTCTTTTGATGTCATTTGTTGTAGTAATGATACTGCTGTATATTTAACTTTATAGCCCCTCTTCTTTTTTCTAGAATTTAACCATTCGTTTATGTCATCTGAATTATCATTTATTCTTTCACTCAAGAAAGAATCAATTTTATTTATACTTTCTTTCAATTCATTTGCTAATAATTTTGGACCAGTAAAAACTTTAACACCATCTTTAGCATAAAATTTTAGAAAAGATTTCTCATAATCTGTCTTTGTTGGAGTTGTAGATGATGTTTCATTGACTTTCTTGAAAAAATTACCAATTCTTGATTGTGCTCGTTCTTTTGCTTCTTCCTTTGCTTTCTTCTCTTCTTCAATGACTCTTTTTTCTTCTTCTTTTCTTCTCTTTATCTCTAATCTTTCTTCTTCTCTTTTACGTTTTTCTTCTTCTTTTTCTGATCTAATTTCTTCACGTCTACGTTTAACTTGTTCAGCTTTCTCTTCACGTTTTTTTTTCTCTTCTAATAATTTCAATTCACGTTTACGTTTCTCTTCTTCTCTTTGTAATTCACGTTTTTGTTTCTCTAATTCTCTTTGAAGTTTTTTTGCTTCTTTTTCTTCGTTCAATTCTTCCCTTCTAATTGCAGCCATCTGTTTCTTATTTAAAGTTGAAGAATTTTCCTTTTGCAAGTTCTTATCACTATTTTTTTCAATATCAGTAGAAACAGAAACCTCTTCAACCTCAGTAGACAGATTTTTTTTGTTATCAACATTTGTTTTTAATTCACCTAATGGCTTTAAATCGTCATCAGAATCTGAAATTTCAAAAGTTTCAACAACTTGATTTTCTTCAACCTGACTAAACTTCTCAATTGATTTCAATTCCTTCTGTGGGGTTCTATTCTGCTTACCATTCTGGAAAAAAGATAATATTCCTTGCTTTTCACTCCTTGCAGGGCTATTTTCACTTAACTCAACCATCTGACCTCAAGTGCTAAAAAAATGAACAGACAACCAATAGCTATATATATATATATATCTTTCAGTCACGGATATTGTCTACTTTAATGAGTGTATATATAGTGTACATTCAATTCTTTGAAGTACTTATATCTCTTTACAACAACTTTATCTGAAAATAAATTGCAATTGTACTTTGAAATTTGGCAATATTTCAAATAGTGATCGTTAAAAGGTTAAACGCGTAAATTTATAGTGAAACGCGTAAAATAAAGATAGTAAGTATATAAGGTCAACTTTTTATTATGAAAACTATTTCATTACCAGTAATTGTTGGTATAAATATGATCTAACGAGTACATTTCATGAGTAGATATGTATGTGTGGCATATTATTTAGTTGTATATGAGTATTATGGTTAAATAAACTAAAAAAAACTGGGTATATAAGCTAATTATTTGTGCAATCGGTTGAATCTTGTTGTTCTGCTAAGAAATTATGTAAATTATCATTTTCTATTAGTTGATTACCATTATTGATTACAGATATTGGTGTAAAAAAATAATCATCATTTTTCAATTTCAATTTTCTCTGTGGTGTTTTTGACATTAATACTTCTTCATCATATCCAATTGGATAAAATTCTAATGAATTTTTACTTTCTTTCAATCTTTCTTTCTCTTTTGTACTAAATTGAGATATAGCACTTAATGAAGCTGAGATTGGTCTTGATGTATTATTTACTTTAATATCTTCTTCCAATTTATTATTTATATTTAGTTTCACATCATTTAATTGTAAAATTGTTGAACAAATGTTTAATCCATGTTCAATATTTTTCATTTTTTCTTCAGCAGTAATATGTTTATTTTTTGGACTTTTAAAATTAAAATTACAATTACAATCTAAATCTTCAAATTCATCATCAAATTCATCAATTTCATTATTATAATTATTAGCATCATTTTCAATATTTTTCAAATTATAATGAAAAATTTTAATTAATGAATCTAATATATCATCTTGTAACATTTGTAAATTTTCTGGTGTTTTATTTGTAAATGTTGTTGGATCAAAAAATTTAAATAACGACTTTTCTAACTTCTTACTAACTTTTTTGTAATGAAGTTCCCTATTTAATGCACCTAGTAATTGACTTTGTAAAAAACTTAATTCATTTAACATTTCTTCTAATAACTTCATCTTGAATGTTTTATCTAATTTTGGATTAAGGAAATCGTTATACTTATTTATTAATTGAGAAGCTTCTATTCCAAATATAAAATTTGAATTAAAAATCTGTATACTTCTTTGCAAAAAAGGTAATATACATTTATTAAACCATCTATGATTTCTATTCTTTTCTGAACTTGTTGAAGTAGCTAATGAACTTTCTGTCTTCATTGAATGGGTTCTTAATCCTTTATATGGTGAACCAGATATATGTGACACAATATCTTGTTCATTGATTTCAGAATTCAAATAATTATAATTAAGTGTTGTATTATTATTTAATGATAATTCATTAAATAAATTTTTATTTGTAGGAATTGAAGATTCATTTTGGTTAAGTTTATTTACCGTCTGCAACTTCATTTTATTTTTCAAATTCATAATTTCATCTTCTCTCTCTTTCAATGCTAATTTTAAATGGTAATTCTCATTTTGAATACTCGATATAATATTGCTATCATTCTTATTCTCATTATTGTTTTCATTTTCATTATCATTATCATTATCATTTCCATATTGTGTACCATTAACAGAACCATTAGTATTAATGTCATCTAATACAATTTGACTAGAACCAACAGAATACGAAGAATAACCTAAGCTAATATTTCCTTTATTAAAAGTTTCAAACAGTTGTACATTTTCCTTTCTATTTGGTTTATTTGGACTTCTTAACGTTAAAGATGCAAATTTGTCACCAATATCATCAATATTCACAATTGCCATATTTTATTTCTTCTTCCTTTCTCTCTTTATAGATGTTTTATATATATATGAGCATGAATATAAAAGCATATAATAGTATCTAGGATAATGCTATTGCATTTGTATTGGTATATACTTACAAATATCACTTTAATATCGTTATTCATTTTGTGACACTTCCCAAATTTCAGTTACTAAACCTCGTCGTCTCTGCCTGTAACTTGTTCTGTGGCATTTGTATGTTATATAAAAGGAAAAGGGTAATTAAAATGAACGGCATATCTATCTATAACTGTTCCCATAAAAGCTTCAATGCTATTCAATTCACTGGTATAATATAAACTAGACATATATCTTGATAATACCTGCTTGTCTTTTTATATATCACTGCACTATTAATATCCTGATCACACTACACGAGCAGGCGTAATAGAACAATTCATCACTATAAAAGAACTTATTTAAAGATATTGCAAGGTGTGAATGGGTTGATATTGGGTGTTATTGTCAGTTTAGAGATGTAGGAGACAGTTATACTCCCCATTTTTGATATCAAGGATCGAAATGACAAAAGCAAGATGTACTTTCAAGAATTGTGATAGCATGATAATCACTATTGATGAACAGAAAATTGTTACGTTGAATGATAAAATATATGAAGATTTAAAAATAATGGAAAAGACTGAAAAAAATATAAATGATTTGAATAATTTTTTAATTGTTAATGATATTTGGGATTTTGATAACATTGGTGTTTCTAAAGATATACCAGTTTTATCAATTGGAAGTAAGTATAATTTTGAACAAGATAGTAAAAATTGGGAAATAGTTAAATGTACAAAATATTTGATTTGTGCTGATTGTGATAAAGGACCCATTGGAATGGTTTGCGATGTTAAAAATATTGAAGATGAAAATGAAACAAAGACATTAAACTTCTTGAGTCTACATAGCATAAATCAAATATGAAAAGAAAAATTATGTAATTCACCGGGGTCTTTTCCTTCAAGGAAGTCACTGAACCCACATGTACATATACATATACGTACACATATACATATATAGTCAATGTTGATGCATTTGTAACCTCCTATCCCTCTCTTTCTACTACTTCTTATCACCAATTACATACAATAACTCATCAAACTCTAAGAAATATCCAGTGTTACCCGCCCCGCCCCGCCAAAATTTCCACAATGAAAAATTTTATGAAATTTTTTAAGCTCATCGCATGAAAATTTGTCTTTGGTGATAAATTGGATGGTAAACCTACTTGGAAATGGGTTGATTACAAATGAATATATTCATATTTATAGTCACTTTGATTTCATTCTAAGTCTCATTCTTACTTGAAGTAAAGGAAAAACAACCAAATACTGTATATTTTTTTTTTGGAACACATCGATATTTTACAATATGGCTACTAGAACTCAATTTGAAAACTCAAACGAAATTGGTGTTTTTTCAAAATTAACAAACACTTATTGTTTAGTTGCAGTAGGTGGTTCAGAAAACTTCTATTCTGCTTTTGAAGCTGAATTAGGTGATGCTATTCCTATTGCTCATACTACTATTGCAGGTACAAGAATTATTGGTAGAATGACTGCTGGTAATCGTAGAGGTTTATTAGTACCAACACAAACTACTGATCAAGAATTACAACATTTAAGAAACAGTTTACCAGATTCTGTTAAAATTCAAAGAGTTGAAGAAAGATTATCAGCTTTAGGTAACGTTATTTGTTGTAATGATTACGTTGCTTTAGTACATCCAGATATTGACAGAGAAACTGAAGAATTGATAAGTGATGTTTTAGGTGTTGAAGTTTTTAGACAAACTATCTCAGGTAATATCCTTGTAGGTTCATATTGTGCATTAAGTAATCAAGGTGGTTTAGTTCATCCACAAACAAGCATTCAAGATCAAGAAGAATTATCTTCTTTATTACAAGTTCCATTAGTTGCTGGTACAGTTAATCGTGGTAGTTCAGTCGTTGGTGCTGGTATGGTTGTTAATGATTATTTAGCCGTCACTGGTTTAGATACAACTGCTCCTGAATTAAGTGTTATTGAAAGTATTTTCCGTTTACAAGATGCTCAACCAGATTCTATTTCTGGTAACTTACGTGATACTTTAATTGAAACTTATTCTTAATTCGTTTTTTTTTATATATTATTATTATTAT
Organism: Vanderwaltozyma verrucispora; assembly: GCA_030565105.1. Taxonomy (NCBI): domain Eukaryota; kingdom Fungi; phylum Ascomycota; class Saccharomycetes; order Saccharomycetales; family Saccharomycetaceae; genus Vanderwaltozyma; species Vanderwaltozyma verrucispora. Next base: position 94,941 of record JAJMAX010000031.1, read on the forward strand.
TTTAAATTACATTATTCGAATAAAAAAAAAATTTTCTGGGTATTTTGACATATAAAATATGTATTATATATGCATTAAGATTAGTTTAATTTTACATCATCATTAATTTTGAATTATTTATCTTTTAAAGTTTAAGCAACTTTTTAACCTGAAATTTTTTTTTTACTTATTAATAGAAATTACGATTTGTCATATGAGTAAAGTAATAAATTATAAGACAAATCGTACTTTGATAATCAGAGTGCATATGCATGCCATTTCATGCTAATATAAAGTCGTCGTGAAATTAATTGAACAAATGCATGCTATCTTTATAATATTATGTAAAAACAAGAGCATGAACATCAAGTATAAAAAGATATGTTCTCTTGATTAAGTTTAAGTAAATCTGCAAGCGAGTTGAAGATCAGAATGTGAAACCTACCATTTATGTTCTTCTGGTTTTTATATTGTTGTTTTTGCACATTTCTTGACTATTATCCACTTTTATTGTCTGAACGTTCTTAAAAAACAAAACCCGCTTTATTTTCTTACTTGAACATCCAACATATGGGAGTTTGGCCGAGTGGTCTAAGGCGTCAGATTTAGGTAGCCTTCTCTTGAGAAGTATTACAAACATTCTGATATCTTCGGATGCAAGGGTTCGAACCCCTTAGCTCTCATATTTTTTTTTTAATTAATGTTATATATATATTTTTATTTGGTACTTAGATATAACTATTAGAAACCATGAGTTTTCATTATTTTAATAACTTTATCTGTATCTTTTACAAGAGTTGGAAAGAGATTTTTAATATCAATAATATCAATTTTTTCACTAAGATGATTTTTGTTTAAGCAACGTTTATAAGCTGTTTGAAATATTGTTGGCACAAATTTTTCATAAATATAATTCTCTAACACCTTTTCCATTTCATTGTTTGGAAATTTTGGTAGATCTGAGCAGTCTTTATGTATATAATCTCTCATTATGCTTTTCTTATACTCTTCATTGAGAGATTTCTTAAATATATGCTTCCTTTCAAATATTTTTTGGCCGTGGAAACCATTATATTTCTCTGATAAATCATAATTAATTACTTCTTCAATAATATCGTTAACGATATTTTTTTCTTTTGAAAATACTTTTGACCAAATTATTATTTTATCATTTTGTTTTAAAATATTTGAATAAACTAACTGTCGTTGATAATTTTTAAACGTTAAACCATCACAGTCAAAATACTTTACTTTTCGAAACCAAATAGGAATATAACTATTTATTTTTTTGGATAATTGATAAACTTTATCTGTATTACATTTTCTAAAAGAATTATTTTTCACTTCGAAAAGTTGTTTACAAACTACATTGCAAACATTTATCTGTTTCTCTTTGAATGTAATAATTTGAAGCTTATCAGAAATAATTGGTTTTAATACCTCTTGATTTCTGAGTTGTTTGATTCCATTCTTGATATTTAACCAAAATCTATTTGCAAATAATTTTGTTTTTTTATTATTTAATTGATTCCAAGTTTTGTAAGTATTATCAGTATAATTATAATAATTAAGTGAAAAAAAATTTGGAATCTCACTTATGGAGTGATTATTCTGTTTAATACTGTCATTAAATTTTTTAAAACTTAAAATATTAATTTCAGCTTTTTCTTTAGTAAACCTGACTTTTTTCTTCTTCATTTTTTTTTTTTTTAAAAACAATTAGTTATTCATCAATAAAACATTGAATATATTTAATATACAATATATATAAATGTATAGCAAACGTTGTCATTATTAAAATTAACAGATATCACTTTGACATATTTTTTAAAAAGAGGATATTATATTAAATGACACAAATATGTGACAGTATCAAAACGTGATGATCGTAAATATCAAGTTGAGGTGTCTAGTGATAAATATATGTAAATGATACAGTGGCATTAAATTATGTTGTTTTAGAAGTAAAAGGGCAATATTTTCAGGTTTGTGTATATATTATCCACATACAAGTCAGTTTAAAACTGGTAAAAAAAAATTAAAAAAGAGCCCTGTAGGGGGCTCGAACCCCTAACCTTGTGATTAAGAGTCACACGCGCTACCGATTGCGCCAACAAGGCTTATTAATTAGATGGCCAACTTTCGAAGTTTTAGTAATATCCAAAGCAAACCAACCACACGCTCATACTATAATTTTAAAAGTTACTAACCAACTCTTCTGTTCCAGTTATTTGATCTAACATGTAGACTGGTCTTTGTTTATCTACTAATCGTTACACCTACTGGAACTGTACCCATTCAATTGTCCATCAACGCTTAACACCTGAATAGCGTGTGTCATTAATTACGATGTGTGCAAATTAGCGCATTAAATATATTCATCCTTTCAATAAAAATTTTTCATTCAGCTCATCTCATCTCATCTCATCTCATTGCAGTTTAAGTAGTAACGATTGAACTTATACAGCATTATTTGCTTGGTTTAAGAGTTTCTTTTGTGTGATTTGTGTGACTGATTAATTCTTTCTTTAATAATTGATCGAAAACATTAGGAATAGCAGATTTTGGCAGGTCCGTAATTATGACTACCACAGTTATTAAACCACCAACTGGTACGAGAACTGCACAATTTCATACTCTTGAAAGAGAGTCAAGATTTATTAATCCTC
>JAJMAX010000032.1:0-97308 GCA_030565105.1 Vanderwaltozyma verrucispora
CGTTATGGGGGACGCCAGGCACTATATCTTGCAGTGTATGTTGGCCAGTGGGTATTTGAACAGCATACCCACACCAGGTAACCAGTGAGATTGCTGGTGTGGGATCTTGCTCATCGTGGGCCTACTGCTGGCCACTTTCAGCCAGTAGACAGCTGGCACTGGGGCCTGAGCAGACGAGTGGCCATGTGGGACCTATCAAGTACTGAGATCTGTTAAAAATATGTACTAGACCCACTGAATGGCACTGTTACCTATATACAAAAGGTGGTACCTAACTGGGAGATGATTTCGAGAGCTCATAATCATTCTTTTGATTTAGTATATTGGTGACAATACATTACGATCTACTATGTAATTGAAATAGAATTTGACGTTAAACAAAATGATAACACATGTAAAGTACTCACAATACATTTTAGAATATGCTATACATGTTGATGGTAAGATATAAGTCGAATAACTACATTATATTTATTGCTTATAATTTAACATAGGTACTAAGCTTAATAGCACATAATCAATAAGTCATGTTGAACGATACGCTATTCAATGGAAACACTATACTATTAAATGTTTCTATGATTCAATGCCAAATGATATTAGTTGATAAGAACTATTTATTCTTGAAATATCCAAGCAATATTGACTATTATTACAATTCGAACCTTCCCCCCCCCCATATTATACATAAATTTGCATGCACGCAAAACAGGAACGTCGCAAAAGTATAACACTAGATAAGAATTACAGTGTTCATCGATCAGCAATTTCACAAGTTATATGCTCAAAGCCAGGATTCACTATTACAGATTGTCCTCTGTTTATGTACATTTCTATACTCACAATACCCGTTCTCACCTGGCAAATATGCCATCACAACATTAATATTATTGATATTCAAGATGTCTATAATAATTTTATTATGGAGGCAAAAATCTCATCGCTTTGTGAAATTTTAAACAAACAAAATCAATGGAAGTTGGAAAAAAAATTATTGAAAATTTAATAAGTATTGGTAAAAATGTTTTTTAATGTCGTTTGAATAATGGTTTATAAATTAAACACGACTGTATTTAATCATAATTCATATCTATTTCTGGAAAATATACATATTTAGGTTTGATAGATAAAAGTGAATACAAGCAAACATGTCTTTACAATTACCACAGAATCCAAACGCTGGATTATTCAAACAAGGTTACAATAGTTATTCAAATGCAGATGGTCAAATTAATAAATCCATTGCTGCTATTCGTGAAATACATCAAATGTGTCTAACTTCAATGGGTCCATGTGGTAGAAATAAAGTTATTATCAACCATTTAGGTAAGACTATTATTACAAATGATGCTGCTACCATGTTAAGAGAATTAGAAATTATTCATCCAGCTGTCAAAGTTTTAGTTATGGCAACTGAACAACAAAAAATTGATATGGGTGATGGTACTAATTTAGTAATGGTTTTAGCAGGTGAATTTTTGAATGTTTCTGAAAAATTATTAGCTTTAGGTTTATCAGCTATTGAAATTATTCAAGGCTATACTATGGCTAAAAATTTTACTTTGAATGAATTAGATAAAATGATTGTTAGCGAAGTTAATAACAAAAATGATAAATTAGAATTGCTTAAAGTTATTAAACCAGTAATTGCCTCAAAACAATACGGTTCTGAAGATTTCTTAAGTGATTTAGTTGCAGAAGCTGTTTCTCATGTTTTACCAAAAAATATACCAGAAGATAAGATTCCATTCTTCAACGTCGATTCAATTAGAGTTGTTAAAATTATGGGAGGTTCATTATCTAACTCTTCTGTTGTTAAAGGTATGGTATTCAACAGAGAACCAGAAGGTCATGTCAAATCTTTACCTGAAGGTATCAAACACAAAGTTGCTGTATTCACTTGTCCATTAGATATTGCTACTACTGAAACTAAAGGTACTGTTTTATTACATAATGCTAAAGAAATGTTAGATTTTTCAAGAGATGAAGAAAAACAAATTGACAGCATGATGAAAGAAATTGCTGATATGGGTGTCACTTGTATCATTGCAGGTGCAGGTGTTGGCGAATTAGCTTTACATTACTTAAACAGATATGGCATTTTAGTATTAAAAGTTCCAAGTAAATTTGAATTAAGAAGAATATGCCGTGTATGTGGTGCCACTCCATTACCAAGATTAGGAGCTCCAACTCCAGAAGAAATTGGTATTATCGAAACAGTAAAAACAATAGAAATTGGTGGCGATAGAGTAACTGTCTTCAAACAAGAAACTGAAGAAGTAACAAGAACTGCTACTATAATTTTAAGAGGTGCTACACAAAGTAACTTAGATGATATCGAAAGAGCTATCGATGATGGTGTTTCAGCTATCAAAGGTTTGATGAAACCAAATGGTGGTAAATTGTTACCTGGTGCTGGTGCAACAGAGATTGAATTAGTTTCAAGAATTACTAAATACGGTGAAAAAACTCCAGGTTTACTACAATTAGCTATCAAACAATTTGCATTAGCTTTTGAAGTTATTCCACGTGCTTTAGCAGAATCTGCTGGTTTGGATGTTAATGAAGTATTACCAAACTTATATGCTGCTCATACAGTCACAGCTGATGAATCAAAAGAAAACGAACATTTATTTAAAGGTGTTGACTTAGATGGTGAAACACCAGAAGGTGTCAAAGATATTAGAGAAGAAGGTATTTATGATATGTTAGCTGCTAAAAAGTTTGCTATTAATGTTGCTACAGAAGCAGCCGCCACTGTGCTGTCAGTTGATCAAATTATCATGGCAAAAAGAGCAGGTGGTCCAGCCCCACCAAAAGGTCCAAAACCAGGTAACTGGGATCAAGATGATTGAGAAACGAACAACTAAATTAAAATCAAAATCAAAATCAGTATAAATAAACATAAAATTACATGTACGAAATATCCCCCATCATTATCATTGCCATAAAATAACTGTTATATTTCATTTATTATCAACTTAAAATATATTTTATAATTTAATAGATATTCTAGTATACAGAATATTATATATCACATATTACGAAATGATGTAAAATTTTTATTAAGCGCTAAATCGAAATGAGATGAGATGAGATGAGATGAAAAATTACCTATAAGAATATTGTAGGAACCCAAAAAGTATATATGGATGTATAATAATTCTGTTTAAATTATTTCAGTTATCTACTTTATTTATTCATCATTCATATATCTATCGACATATTATTCTAAAAATACAACCACCATGGCTAAACCAAGAGGTAGAAAGCTTCAAAAAAAGCAAGAAAAGGATACATTTAATCCTTCTGTTGAAGCAAAAAACAGTGAACCAAAATATCAGACACATGATGGTGATAACTCTTCAGGATTTGATAACTCCTCGAGCACAGATCCACAAATGTTTTTCGGTGTCTTGGATAGGGAAGAATTAGAATATTTCAAAAGAATTGAATCTACTTTATCAATGGATGCATTCGAATCACCAGAGGAAAAATTTCATTTAGTATCTAATGTTTTACAAGAAGCTAAAGGAAAGGAATTAAAGTTAGTTACTTCTCAAATTTGTTCTAAATTAATGGAAAGAGTTATTTTAGATTGTAACGATCTTGAATTAAAAAGTATTTTCAAAGCTTTCAATGGATTCTTCTACAATTTATCATGTCATAAATATGCTTCTCACGTTTTAGAAACATTATTTGTTAGAAGTGCAGCATTAATTGAAAAAGAATTATTAACTCCAACGTTTGATAATTGTATTGAAGAAGAAAACGAAAACGAAAGCGGTGAAGTTTATGGTTCTATGGAGAATATGTTTTTATTCATGCTAAATGAGTTGAAACCACATTTGAAAGAAATGATTTCTCACCAATACGCTTCTCATTCTGTTAGATTATTAATTTTAATATTGTCTTCAAAGAATTTACCAAGTTCTACCAAAAATAATTCTACACTACGTTCTAAAAAATCTAAAATTGCTCGTAAGATGATTGATATTAAAGATAATGATGATTTTAACAAGATTTATCAAACACCTGAATCATTCAAATTACAATTAAAAGAAATGGTTAACGAATTATACAAAATGTATACTGGCAACGCAGCATCACGTTCAGAAATTAGCCCAAGTGCTATAACAAAATTCAGAGAATTATGTGTTGATAAGGTTGCTTCACCAATGATCCAATTAATTATTCAAGTTGAAGGTATTTTTGATAGGGATCGTTCATTCTGGAGATTAGTTTTTAACACAAATGATGAAAAGGATTCCAAAGAAGAATCATTCCTTGAATATTTATTATCTGATCCTGTTGGTTCACATTTCTTAGAAAACGTCATTGCATCTGGTAGATTGAAATATGTTGAACGTTTATACCATTTATATATGAAAGAACGTATTGCAAAGTTAGCTAAAAGAGATACTACAGGTGCATATGTTGTTCAAGCATTATTGAAACATCTAAAGGATAAAGATGTTAAACAAATATTAGATGATATTGTCCCAGAACTAAGCATTTTATTGAATTCAAATATGGATTTCGGTACATCAATTATTAATGCTAGTAATAGACAAGATAAATATCTAAAGGATGAAGTTGTTGAACAATTAGTGAAAAAGTATTATTCAAGTACAAATGAAAATAAGAATATTTTGGAAAGCTGTTTATTGTTAAGTTCGTCTACATTAGGTAACACAAAAGATGATTGGCCAACTGCTGAAGAAAGAAGAAGATCTATTTTTTTGGAGCAATTAATCAACTATGATGATAAATTTTTAACAATTACTATTGATAGTATGCTATCTTTACCAGAAGAAAGATTATTACAAATGTGTTATCATGGTGTTTTTTCTCATGTTGTTGAAAGTGTCTTACAAACCAAAAGAGTTGATATTATTAAGAGAAAATTACTTTTGAATCTTTTATCTAAGGATGTTATTAACATGGCCTGCAATGCCTATGGTTCACATATTGTCGATAAATTATGGGAATTTACAACTAAGTTAACATTGTACAAAGAACGTATTGCCGCTTCTTTGGAGAGTGAATCTGATAAGGTTAAAAATAGTACATATGGTAGACAAGTTTGGAAGAACTGGAATTTAGAATTTTACGTCAGAAAAAGATGGGATTGGAAAAAACTAATTAAACAACAAGAATTTGAAATTTTCCCAGATGCTAAACCACTTCAGCCTAAAATTAATAAACCATCTGGTAATAGAGGTAACTTCAAGGACGGTGTTAACAGTTACGACAATAATAGATATAATAACAAGCGTTCTCATGAATTTTCTAATTCACAAGATTCAAAAAGAACAAAATTTTAAATTATCTTTACTAATCACACAAAAAAAATTAAATTTAACACATGTATATTATAGATTAAGCATATGATTATATAATTTTCAATTATTTCAAATATTTAAAAAAAATTATTATTCTCTTTCTTAATATTATATATTTATTATTCCCCTTTCAAGTTACCAGACCTCTGTACCCCTCCTAGCACGCAACCCTAAATATCTAGCTAAATCATTAAAGATATCATCTAGTTGATCTTTTTTATAATCTTTCAATTGTTTTTCTATGTCCTCATCAGTTGTATTCGTAATGTGGAAACTTTCAACTTTACCTTCTAGATAATTTTCAAAATCTTCCTCTTCTTTACTTGTTGGAGGTACTAATTCATAAAACTTTGCAATTCTAAACACTTTGAGATCAGTTAATGATTCAAATTCTTTAATAGTATTTGGGAATAATCCATCAATTGTACTTGGGATATCAGAATCAGCATTTGGGATAGGAGCAATTACATCATTTGGATCAGTTTTACTTGAATTTACAATTCTTCTAATGGATCTATCTTCAATGTTATCTAATTGACCTTGTAATTCACCTACTAATTGAACCAAATCTTCGTTTGTGGCAAAATCATTAGCTGTAAGATGTGAGGTTTTTTTACCTTTAGAAGGTCCAAAATTTTCGACAGCATTTCTTTGATGTGAAATTTGTAAATCTAATAGGTTTTGGCCAGTTTTAGATATTAATAAGCTCTGTCTTTTGACAATTTCATTTAGTTTAGCAACTTCTTTCTTCAATTGATTAATTTCAGCAGACATTGTCGGATCTATTTTTAAGTTTTTTTTCCAGTTACTCTTATACCAAAGATACTCACCCTTTATAAAAAAAGATGATCGCTTTTATATAATGAAAAAGTACAATATAATCTTAACTGATTATGAGATTTTTCAATCAGATATATATATATATATATATATATTGGTATCACCGTATCCATCGTATATTAAACTAGCCAACTTTGGTAAAGAAGGGACATTTTTTTCAATTGTAAATTTTGTGTAACGTCACGATATACGAACCTTGAATTTGTGATCATGTGCTAATCAAATATAACGAAGAAGCTTCAATGAAAGGTGTCAGGACACCATTAACCATTTTATAAATGCAGAGTATTATTATTATTAATATGTATTATTATTATTATTATTATTTTGGATTGAATGGTGCTCGTTACAGATGTAATCCAGTCAAGCTGTTTGAAAGACTGGTTATTCCTTTTTTCTTTTCGTCTTCACGTTTTTTTCTTATTGATATCTTACCTTTACTTGCATCAATAGCAGCATTTTTAACCAGATCTCTTTCTGCATCTTTCTTAGCTAATTTACGACCCCCACTCCCTAATTCATAATTGTCTAAGAAATCATCTAGCATAGATTCAAAATCAGAACGTTCTTCAGCCATATTAAATGGGGTATATGTTTCCTCTTCATCAATAGCTTGTTCTTCTTCATAATTATCATAACCATTTATAATAGAATCATATTTATCATCCAATACAGTCATAACTTCGGTACGAGCAATAGCACTAGAACTCATCGAGAACCCAGAAATGTCAGACATAGCACCTTTCTTACGACGCTCTTTCTTTTTGTTATTACTCTTCTTATTTTTGGTATTAATAGTTGGCAGGTCACCCAAGACATCATCTTCATCTTCGTCTCCATCTTCAGCAAAGCCATTCTCGCTTGGCTCAATACTTTCCAAATCATCTTGTAACAATCCATCATCTGATCTGTTTTGCTTTCTAGCATGTGATAATTCTGTTTGGAATCTTCTAACATCAGCTTGATAATCAATATCTTGTAGATCTTCCAAATTTTCAATTTTATCAAGCTCAGCAATTTCTGCGTTATAATGTTCATCTTCGTAATCTTGTAAGTTATCAATATCCCATTCATCATATTCATCCGCAAAGTCTTCCTCATCTTCAGCTTCTCCAGCACCTAATAACTCAGCAAATACATCATCTTCATCTTCATCAAACTCTTCTTCTTCGATACTTTGTGAATTTTCTTTCTTAGAAGTCCTTTTCTTGACTACAATATCCTCGTTGACAACATAGGCTTCATCTTCTAAGGCTTCTAGAACTTCTCTCAAGGCAGGATTCATATCAGGTTTAAAACCACTAATTTCATCTGGAACATCTTGTTGATGAGTAAGATACTCAGGTTTAGCCATACCTTTTTGGAACACAGAAATATTGGCACTTTGTGTTTCTTCTTTTCTATAAGATGGTTCTACAAATAGATCTTCGATGTTTTTCTTCTTGTCAGCCTTCGTTTTTTCATCATCTGTAGCCTTAACAGGAACAAAAACAGAATTTTCTGGATCTAAACCAATTGGTTTTAAATGCTGAGTATAATCATATTTTGAATCATCAAAAGTAATACCATATAGTGCAGCTTCACCAACATGTTCGGTGTTAATTTTGGCAGTTTGAGTTCTTCTAGCAGGCATGGTAGAACCGTTTGAAACTTTACCACTACGGTCATTTGGATTATTTACAGGAACTAAAATATGTTCAGATGCGTCATTATCATAAAAGTGAGGATCGTCATGTGGTCTATGAACGACTACATATTTTTGTGCATTTTTTTTACTAAATTGCTTTGACATACTTTAATGTATATGAAATAGTAATTATGGTAAGTTTTGATATGTCCGTTTGACGAGACTATTTAAACGCTGTCTATTAAGTAGTTATTTGACTAGTCAGTCATACATTATATTAACATTATAACATTTTATAATCTTCATCAACTATCTCAATATACCTCATCTCATCTCATCTCATCTTATTTTTTTTTTTTCAAAATTTTTCACTCATCGTGAACGAATATTGAAATTTTATTGTGCAACGCACTTACTTAAATAATCACTATCATACAAAACAGATGAGATGATACATTGTATTATTACCTGTTTCAAAAGCAGCTTTAATTCGATTCATTGACAGCTTTTAAAATTGATATTAGCAAATATAATACCCAAAATAATAAAGGTCTCTTTTAATTGTCGAAATTAATGTTTATTTTATCGAAAATATCAGATTTGGTGAGAATTCCACCAGATCAATTTCATAGAGAGTCAGTATCTGCAATCACACATCAATTGAATAAGAAATTCGCTAATAAAGTCATTCCACATCTCGGTTTATGTATTACTATTTACGATTTGTTAGCTGCCGATGAAGGTCAACTGAAACCAGGTGATGGTGCATCATATATCAATGTCACTTTCAGAGCTTTAGTTTTGAAAACATTTGTTGGTGAAATAATAACGGGTTGGATTTCCAAGTGTACAGCAGAAGGTATCAAGGTTTCATTATCTGGTATGTTTAATGATATATTTATTCCAAAGAATATGTTATTTGAAGGATCATACTATTCAATTACAGATAATGCATGGATATGGCCGATAGATGAAGAAACAAAGCTTTATTTTGATATTAATGAAAAGATTAGATTTAGAGTTGAACAAGAAATATTCGTTGATGTTAAACCAAAATCACCAAAAGAAAGAGAATTAGAAGAACAACAAAATAAAGATGGACAACAAAATTCCATTCAAGAAAATCCTCCTGCATATGCCCTACTTGGTAGTTGCCAAACTGATGGTATGGGATTGGTAGGTTGGTGGGAATAAGAAAAATGAAGACTTCATTATTCATTTATTTATGGTTAAGAAATTACAAAAACTGCACAACCATTATCTGTATATTATTTTATAACTATGTAATTCCACCCATACTCATCAATTTCCTTAACGATTAGCTGTATCCATAAGCATACATAAATATATAAATGTAACATCATTAATAAATTTTAAGATATATATTTAATTATGAACTAATTATATTGCATGTAACGAGATGTTGAACTAAACTTTTTATATCCACTAATGACCTTGTCTACAGCCTTTAAGAAATCTTTTTCTGTAGCTACCTTTCTTCTTGCTCTAATTGCAAACATACCTGCTTCGGTACATACTGATCTTAATTCAGCACCAGTAGAGTTAGGACATAAACGAGAAATTAATTCCCATCTAATACCACGTTCTACACTCATCGATTTAGTATGAATACGGAAAATATTAGCACGACCTTCTAGATCAGGTAAAGAAAACTCTACTTTACGATCAATTCTACCAGGTCTTAATAATGCAGGATCTAATGTGTTTGGTCTATTTGTAGCAAACATTACTTTAATGTTACCTCTTGGATCGAAACCATCTAATTGTGTAATTAATTCTAACATAGTTCTCTGAACTTCGTTATCACCACCAGCACCATCATCGAAACGAGCACCACCGACAGCATCGATTTCATCGAAAAAGATAATGCATGCTTTTTTTGTACGGGCCATTTCAAATAATTCTCTAACCATACGGGCACCTTCACCGACATATTTTTGTACTAATTCAGAACCAATAACTCTGATAAATGTGGCATCTGTTCTGTTGGCAACAGCACGAGCACATAAAGTTTTACCTGTACCTGGAGGACCATACAGTAGAATACCTTTTGGTGGATCGATACCTAAAGTAGCAAATCTTTCTGGTGATAATAGTGGTAATTCGACAACTTCTCTTAATTTTTCGATTTGTTCTTTGCAACCACCGACATCTGTATATGTAACATCTGGTTTTTCTTCTACTGTCATCATAGTAACAGAAGGATCGATTCTTGGTGGTAATGGTAACTCGATGTGATATTTTGATCTGTCTACACCAACTCTTGTACCTTCTTCAATATCGGTTGGAGAAACACGTTCCCCAAGACCAACAACAAATTTGGCTATTTGCTTTAAATTTATTACATATTTAGCTTCTTCTTCATCTTCATCATCTTCTGCATCATTGTTACCTGTTGTGCTGTTATTTGTTTCAGCAGTTTCTGTGTTTTCAGTACCAGTACTGTTATCATTATCGCTATTCTCACTACTTTTTTTAATAATCTTTGTACAACGGGCAACTTGCAATGGATGTTCTTCACTTAATCTTTGTCTATCACCCATAATATCCCATAAATGTGATGGTGCTAAACCAGTGTCGCTTTCTTTGACACCAGCTTTTTCTTTTATTCTTGCTTCAATATCTTTTAAATCTTTTTCTGTATCTTTCAATTTAGAAGCATATGGAGCAGCACCATATGTTTTCAAAACTTGAATATCACCTTCTGATAAGGGAATTATTTTATCATCTTTGACAGCTTTGTCTTCTTCATCAGCATCAACTGGAGCCTTGTATTTTTCCCAATCTTCTTTTGGTGGCATTTTAATATCTAATACTCGATTGCTTTTCTGTTCTGTTCTCTTGATGACAACTAATAACAAGATTACAAAACATCTATTCACTTTTAAGGCTTCTTCATATTCAATTAGCATATTTCCTTATAAATATTCAGATTGAAATTCGCTGGGTGGCAAATTTTAGGCTTTGGAATTAGCCGACTGGAATATACCAAGATACCAATATAGGTAGGGTAACTAACAAGTTGAAGATAATAAAGTTAAATATAATGAAACAATTAATTAAAGATCTTAAACTTGAGATAAAATAACGACAATCGTTAAATTGATCCTGTTATTTTCTATTGGTTTTAGTGTACTTATTTGCTGGAAAGGGGTAAATTTAAGAACTTAAAATATATAAGCCTGTAAAGCATATTATTCTATGAGGTGAATCAGTGTCGCAAATATTTCAAATACATTTATTTAATGATTAAAAAGTGTCAGTTTATTATTTATGCTACTTTATATTATTTATTTACATATTATTTGAATTTGTTTTTTTTAAATTCAATTTTTTCATGTTTCTTAAAGAAACATGAAACAAGTATATGTTGATTGATCAATGTCAATCTACAATTATTCATTCACATATTTCTATATTGCCATTGTTCAAAAAACCAATTAATTGTTTTTGGGTTAGCATTTTTTAGTCTGTTTGGGTCAAAATAAAAGCACAACGCTACTTCTTCAAATGAAGGTGCATTTGATGACCAATAGTAAATTTTATCTCTTAATTCACCTGATTTACATAAGATTCGACCATCTTCATCTAAATCACTTGATGTAGAATTGCATAACGTCGAGTTTGCAGAAACAACGACATATGAAGATAAATTTGATTTATAGCTGTAATTGGTTATAAAAGATTCTTCTAAATGACATATTTCCGTATGTATAGAGGTCTCTGGTTTTTGTAATTCGTATTTTTTCTTCTTCTGATTCTGTCCATGAAATTTCTCAGTCACTTTGGAAAAATAATGCTTCATTTTAGTTCTTAAATGTTTTTGTTTTAAGTATTCATCATCATTAACCATATTTATTACTTTAATATAATGGATTGTTTCCGTCTAAATAGCGATATCTTGTTATATTTTTGTTTCCATGACTATTGCAAATTGGGATGTATTTATTTTCAGATGTCACAATAACGTTGAGTGTTTAGCACAAAAAGGAATGTCTGTCTTTTTTTTAAAAGTATTGGGTACATTTTTAAATAAAGCATTGGAATATGATAATAAATATATTTCTCTTTTAAATTTCACTAATATTTTATAAATTATAGTTTCTAAAATGTTCATGTTTTGTTTGGAATGTTTAGCGATATGTATGATTTTTGAAATTATTAAACTAAACAATAAATAATTCATATAATATTTCTTTATCTGAAAAAAAAAAATAATAATACTTGATTAAATAATAATATATAAGTACTAATATATTTATGTAATTTTGACTACTTTAATTTTACTTTCATATTTCGAATATTCATCAATGAAATTTATTCCCAAAAATCAAGCTATCCACATTTTCATTGTTTGCCATGAAGTATATATCATAATTACAAATCCAAAAGAAATAATGACAATATCCAAGTAATATTTCCAGAGTTTAAAACTTCCATTCATCTGAATTGCCTTTGAATGTAACATCGGAGGATAAATATAAATTAATGGGATGCAAGCAAATGAACCTACCAAAGAAACGAATTTATCTAAATCACCTGCACCTAACCATGCAATAAAAGTTGTACCAATCACTATTAAACTACGAAAGTAGTTTTTAGCCCATTTTATCTTTGGATTGTATCTACCTGATGCTTTTGACTTGAAGACCCAATTTTCTAAAATTCTAATTGCTGGGAATAGTTGCAATGGTGTCGATAGTAAAATTGCCAAAGAATATAACAACTGTACAGTTAAGGTATATGGACTATTTTGTGGGAAATTTAATAAAACGACTGTCTTAACGTCTGAACCAAATGCGGCATAACATAGTAAACCAATTGAAACGAAAACGATTGTAACAATAAACATAACCAAAGATAATGAAAGTGTAAAATGATGAGATTTAGTCATTGATTCTTGAATTGGGATTAATAAACCAATACCTTCAAATGTAAATATAGCTGTACCAATGAATAGAGACCAATTATTTTCATTAAAGGGTACTATTTTTGATTTTGCAATACCATTTTGATAAATATAAGATATAGGATAATAATATAAATATAGTAAGCCAATCAAAATAAATAAATCTGCGATTAATGCAGTTGCAGTTAATTTTGTGATATTTCTTGTAAATGATAATGGAATGAATAAAATTGTTTGTAATATTATAAATAATGATATTTGGAAATTTTTGTTTGCAAAAATCACAGAACATAAAGTTTGTAAATTAGTTGCAACAAAAACTGTATAAGCAGCAGAAAACCCAATTTGTGAAAGGACAATTGAGGATAAAATGGCTAATTTCATTGATTTACCATAATAATGTAAACCTAAATCACCATAACTACTTATACCACCTGATTTATCTTTTGTTGATATCAATAAAATAAAACAATAATAGGACAAAATTGAAAATAATAATAAAGAAATTGTACTAAAAGAATAACCACCATTACTAAAACCTTTTGGTAAGAATAAAATACCTGTACCAACAAATGATTTTAGAAGTAATAAAATTGCCTTTGTTGTTGAAGTTTTTTTACTTTTATCTATTTTATTTTTTTGTAATTGTGAAGTTATTTTAGGTTTTTGATATCGTGATCTAAATAAAGGTAAACTTAATTGTTCATTTTCTTCAACTTCATCAATTTCCATTGCTTCTTCTTCTTCATCAGTTTCTGATAAATCTTCACCTGCATAATGTCCATATAAATATAAAAATTCATTAAAATTTGTTACAATAAAGTTAGGTAAATAAGGAATTGATTTATTCTCTAATTTGTGTTTCCTTAAAATGAATGATCTTCTAAATCCACCAAGAGCCCTTATTTCTTGATGTGACATTGGTAAGCCTGTATCATCTTGTAAATTATTTGATGTTGATAAAATTGATGCATTAGAGAAAGACATTGATCTTTGTCTTGATATATTACTGGTACTTTCATTTCTAGGTAATGAAACAATTTGATTTGTATCAATACTTCCATAATTTAAATTATCACCATTATTACTATTTGTAAATGAAGTCATATTTATATTTATAGTTTATCTATATGAATCTATTTTTCATCCCACTAAGTATGAACTACAAAAGAATCAATTATATTTTATAACATTCCTGCATTAATAAGACTTCAAATTAAGTAATTAAAGTATTTAAGTAATTAATTAAACGTTTATATAGTAAAATGTGCTATTATTTATGCTGATATGATGTGATGAGATGAGATGAGAAGAGGAATTCTTGAAAAGTATATAGAAATTACGTGTATTATGTGCACGTGATGGGAAAATACGCACAAAATGAAAATGTTTAGATAATGAGACAGAGAATATAAATAGCGATGGTATTTTGTTCAGAAAGAGGTAGAACAGAATAGAATAGAATAGAGTAGAGTAGAGTAGAGTAGAGTAGAAAACAACTTTCTTTAGTTTAGATTGAGATTGAGTTAGAGTTGTCGAGGGGAGTATGAGTAAATTAAGAATTGCTGTACAAGGATGTTGCCATGGAGAATTAGATAAAATTTTCAATGAAGTTAAAAAATTAAATGAAGTTAAAAAAATTGATCTATTAATAATCTTAGGAGATTTTCAATCAATTAGAGATACGAATGATTTTGAATCAATCAATGTACCTAATAAATATTTAAAAAAAGGGGATTTTTATAAATATTATTTCAACGATGAATTAAAACCAATTATACCAACGATATTTATTGGAGGTAATCATGAAAGTATGAAACATTTGAATATGTTACCATATGGTGGATATGTAAGTAATAATGTATATTATCTTGGATATTCGAATATAATATGGTTTAAAGGTATTAAAATTGGATCAATTAGTGGTATATATAAAGAATGGGATTTTTATAAAGATAGAATATATTATAATCCAAATAATGATACTTTAGATAAAATAAATTGGTTAATTCATAAGAAAAAGATGTATCATGTAAGATACAGCGATTTATTACCATTTCAATCAAATAACGACAATAATAGTAATAGTAATAGTACTGGAAAGATCGATTTAATGTTAAGCCATGACTGGCCATCACAAATATATAACTATGGAAATATCAAAAAATTGATTGCAGATAAACCATTTTTCAAAAATGATATATACAACAATAAGAAGTTAGGAAGTGAAAAGAATTGGGAATTGCTGTTGAAACTAAAGCCTAAATGGTGGTTATCAGCTCATCTGCATGTGAGGTACACTGCAGAATACGAGCACAGCAAGAAGAGAAAGTTGCCAGTGGCAAAGAACAAAGAAGAAATAGCATTGAGCCTATCGGACAGTGAAGAGGAGGACGAGCAAGAGCAAGAGCAAGAGGAAACTACTGTCACAAAGTTTATGGCATTAGACAAATGCTTACCGAACAGAAAACATCTTGAAGTGATTGAGATAGAGACAGACACTAGCCATATCTCGTACGTGAACAGTGACACCTTGTATTGGGATCCCGGGTATATAAGGGGGTTGCAAGACAGCAGGGGTAGAGACACAAAGACAGACACAATTGCTGACGCTGGCGCTGGCGGGGACGCTGACGGGGACTGGAACTGGGACTGGGGCCGGTACGCCATACCGGCTTACCGGAAAGGTGTGCAAAGGGAGGAATCTAAGCAGACAGCAGAGTTTATCGGAAGGTTTCTCCCGGAAGAGCGGGTAACCGCAGGCTCGTGCAGCACTGTGCACGAGCAGGTGTCTGCAATAGGAAATTAAGGGCAACGCCGTCTACCTCCCCCCTCCCCCTCTTTCTCTTTTCGCAGTGCAGGGGCCATGTGCTGCGCGGTGTGTGGGTGCAACGTAATAGACGGGCTTTGGTTTTTGTTTGTTTGTTGTGTTTTCCTATTTGAACTGTTCAAGTTCAAATTGAATTTACTTTAAAGAGGAGGGCGGTTATTTTGTTAAAAATGGCCATTCTGGCTTGGTCTTATATAATCTGATAGTTACAAATGCAAATCTTTAGTATTCTTTGTTTGAACTTCAAATATAGCATTAACTGATATATATACACACAAAGAACTATACATACATACATATATATATACTCAAGCAGAAATATATATATATATATATATTTACGTATAGACCATACCTCACAATACATCTAGCTATATTATGGCAGAAGATAAAACTTCAAATACGGTTCTTATGGATCAATGCAAACTCCCGTCATTAGATGTTGATTGGTTAATAAGGTCGAAAAAAATTGATAATTCATGGCAACTGAATTCAAATGATAATAGAAGTATTAATGATTTGAAATTAGATCATTTTAGTGGTAATGACATTACTCCTAGTCCTACTACTCCTGGTGATAATAATAATGTTAGAAGAAGATCTTTTTCAAATTCAATTGGAAATAATAATGATTCAAAATTACATCAATCAAATATTATTGTTAAAACAAAAGATAATATGATTGTTGATGATAATGGTGATGGTAATAATGATAATAATATACCGATAAGAAGAACAAAATCATTACCTAACAATAACAATAACAGTAACAATAACACTAACAATGTTTCTTCAAAACAAAAAGTTGGGTTTTTTAAAGGTTTATTTGGTCGTCGTAAATCAAAAGTTGATACTCATTCTTCAAATGATTTAACATTAACATCACAATCATCACCAACAACAACTGTAAAAACAAACAACAATAACATTACCGATACTCCTTCTACTACAACTAGTACCTCTAATAGTAGTTTAAAACAAAGAAGAAAATCTATTACAAATGTTAATAAAAATGATATAGTAAAAATTGAAAATTCTAATTCAATTGAAAAAAATAATATTAACAATAACATTACTGCTAATACTACTAGTACTACGGATAATACTGAGAATAATAACTTAACTGATTTAAAATTATCAGAATTTTTAAATTATTATAAAAAAAATGGTTGTCAATCAAAATTTTTTAATAATAAAAATACGATTAATGATAATAATAATAATAATAGTTATAATAGTTATAATAATATACACTCAATTAAAAGGGCTAAAAAACAAGCATATTTTTCAATTTGTGATAATTTATCAAATGATTCAAATGATGATTCTGATAATGATTCTGATAATGATAATAATACTACTACTAATAATAATAATCAAAATTGTTTATCAAAAAGATTAGATTATAAAGGTAGACCATTGCCTGATTTACCAATGAAATCAAAATATCCATCATCATTAAAATCAATTGATAACTCAAAGAATAAAAATAATTCAAGACAATATAAAGCGAAATTTTTAGAAAATATTGGCATTTCAAGAGGTGATTCAATCTCTTCTGATTCTTCAAATGATTCGACATCAATGAATTATAATAATTCTGATACTGTCGATGCAACTGGAAATACTCAAGGTAGATTTGGTACTTTTTTGAAAAAAGTTACTTCTCATGGTGCAAATTCAAATATAAATCAATCGTCTCCTAATACTATTAACAATAACAATATAAATAAATTAATAAGCAATAATATCAACAACAATGGGAATTATAGTTCAATAGATATTTCTAATGTTCCAGGTTTAGAAAATTTGAAACCATTTAAACGTGTAACATTTTCAACAAATACATATTTTAACGACCCTCCACAACAAATTTGTAGTAAATATCCTCGTACTGGTGAAGTTGAAGTTAAATCAAATGGTACTGTTATTATAAATAGATTATCACCTGAAGAAAAAAAAATAATCATGGAAACTGCAAGTTTTGGCGTCGTAGTTGGAGGTACTGGTCATTTAAAATTATTAGCTAAAATGGATGAAGAAGAAGCAAATGCATTACATAATAGTAAAAAAGATAAGAATATTGAAGAAGAAGAAGAAGATGATGATGATGAAGAAGATGAAGATGAAGATGACAATAATGACAATCAAAAAAAGATAAACCATGAAAAAGAAATCGAGGAAGCGAAAATTGCTGCAGAAAAAAGAGGACAAAGTTCAACTTTAGATATACAAAGGACTATGACAAATAACGAAGATGATGTAGGGATTAGTAAATCTGCTTCATTTTTGAAAATTGATAAACCAATGACCGTAAGACGTTTAAATACAAGTTCATCGCTTTCATTAATGTCAAAAAAATCTTTTGAAGGTGAAATTTATCCACCAAAAAATGTTCAGATTCCACACGATGTAGTTTACACTCGTTGTTGTCATTTACGTGAAATTTTGCCAATTCCTGCTACTTTAAAACAGCTGAAAAAAGATTCAACCGATCCAATACCTTTATTACAATTACGTAATCCTAAACCTTCGTTAGTTGAAGTTTGGTCATTTAGTGATTTTATTAGTATTGTCCCAGTTCTATGTGTTTCATTAGATGGTGTGACGTTAACTGAAGAAATGTTTAGAATTATTTTGAGTTCATTAATAAATAGCCCAACATTTGAAAAACTTTCATTGAGAAATACAATTATTAATGAAAAGGGTTGGAAGCTTTTATGTTACTTCATTTCAAAATCAAAAGCATTATCATCAATTGATTTAACTATGGTACCAAGTGTAAAAACTAATGTACAAAAGCCTTCTAAATCTTCTTTAAAAAATAATACAGTTAGAATGGAATGTGATTTAAAAAATCGTGAGTCAATGAACTGGGATTTATTAACAGCTGCAATTGCTGCACATGGTGGTTTAGAAGAAATCATTATTTCTGGCGCAAATATGTCATTTCCACAATTTAAAAACTTTTTGGATGTTGGTTGTATTAATACTGAAAGATTAGGTTTAGCTTATAACCAATTAACACTTGAACAGATAACAAAATTGGGTAAATGGATTGTATCATCAAACATTTGTGGTTTGGATATTGGATTTAATGATTTAAGAGGGAAACTAGAAGGTTTTACTCGTTCATTATTGGATGATCTCAAAAAAAGAGGTAGAACATCTTTGGTAAAATATGTTTCATTAAATAGCACCAATTTGGAAGCAAAAGAAAATGATACAAGTGAAACAAACGAAACACTTAAATTAATTAGCATTTTATGTTATTGTGAAGATTTGAAATTCTTAGATATCTCGAATAATCCGAAATTGTTTCCACATTGTATGAGAACATTATTAAATTGTCTACCGGTTTTTGTTAGTTTAGTTCGCCTTCATATGGATTTTGAATTTTTAGATTCTACTTCAGTTATTATGTTAGCTGAAGTATTACCTTTATGTTCAAGGCTAAATCATCTTTCAATGTTAGGAACAAAATTAGACATTGCTGCTCTTAAGGCATTAACAGATTCCGTTGGAAAGAGTACATCATTAATAACTTTAGATATTGATTATGATTCAATATCATCGAAAACCAAAGAAAAATTATCATTATACACAATGAGAAATGTGCAAAATGTGTTATCGAAATACGCAGATAATTCAAATGAAGAGGAGGATCAATTAGACAATATACAAAACGAACTTTCAAGATTATTAAACGAAAAATCAACTAATAAGGAGTATCATGCTAAAATGGTTTCTTCATTTGTTATGAGATTAATAAATGCTCGTGCTAAAATAACTAAAGTTGTACAAGATCTATTTGACTTAAGAATAAAAGGTCAGTTAAATAGAGAAGGTAAAGAAAGTTTAATTAGACTATGCTTCATCGATGCATGTTTTGAAAAGGGTATTCGATTATTAAAAGAAAGAAACCCTGAGAGCTTTAAATCAATACCGATCGAGTTACCTGCTACATCGACAATACCCCATGAATTGGAACCATGCATACAACCAGGAATCAGTGTTGCACATGATATTTCTATGACATTACCAACATCTGCTGTTAGAAGCTCAACTGATTTTGAACAAAGCGGTCATTCTATTTTATTGCCATTTGGCAGAGCAGAAGTTGAAAACTATTTCCCAGATGCTCATGAAACAGTAGCTTTCAGGGATGACGAAAATATATCAATTGATGAAGTTTCTTCACAAATTCGAGAAGAAGGTAGTGTGTTTAAGAAAAGTGCAGATTTAATGAAACACTTCCAAGATAATATCCAACAGCATTCTAACTTAAACAAAGAAAAATTAGTTGATGCTGCAGAATCGATGGATAGTCATCAAGTTAAAAGCTTTTTATTAAAGAATGATATTACAACTGCTGTTCATGCTATTGATGAACTACATAACCAAGGTTATCATTTACATCAGATTTTTAAGAAGAAAGAACATACTGAAGAACATTGCCAAGACAAGGATTATTCAAACAATAGCAGTGAGGAAAATTTAACAACAAGCAACGATGATAATGATAATTTACATCCACAAATTGACATAAACGATAACAAATTGAATTCTAATGAAGATGAGGAACATGCTATTGATGCTGCATACGATGAAGTCTTGGACAACTTAGAAAAAGCAAGAATCCTAACTTTTAATGAAAACAGAAGATAATTCCTTATTTGAAAAAAGGAAAAAAAACAAAACTCATTGTACATATTTACTGGAAAATATTATATAAAACAGTATAGAATAACAAATATATAATGACTTTAATGAACTTTTAATAATGAAAAAACAAAAGTTTTTTCTTTCCTTCTATTTATTATCCTCAGTATTTATTTAAAAATTCAAAAAAAAGAAGAAACAAAGCACTCACGGTGGGGGTCGAACCCACAATCTTCTGATTAGAAGTCAGACGCGTTGCCATTACGCCACGCGAGCTTAATTTCTTGAAAAAGTGATCTTAATTGTAGTACTAAACAAATCAATACACATCACAACTCATATCTGTAATCTTCATTCAAAACTGTAAAAATGTTAGCTCTTAAAAGAATAAAAGTAGACCACTTACTTCATGGTTATATACATTTGATTTGTTTCTTTCTAGATACTTAAACATACTCTTATTCAGTTGAGCATCTTGTTTGTGAAGGTTTTAGATAGATATAGAATTTTTGAAATGCTCTTGAAATGAACAGGTTTTTAATTCTTACGATTTTATTTGCCTATTACTTAATATGGTTAGTATTACCAGTTTTTGATCTAGACCAACAATTGTTTCTATTCCCATTGCCAAGCATATATGCTGTATACTTGCCAATTATGTTATTATTATTAGGGGTTTTAATGGTAGGTTCATTTTTAGGCTATTTATTGGTTTAAGACGTGAATCATCTAGCGGTTTTGCAAGCATTTTAATGCTATAATTTTCATCATATATTAATAATTTATAAATATTCTATTAAATTATATGTAAGTTCATATATACATTATCATTATCAATTAATAAATCAATAAATCGATAAATAAGTTATTAATTAACGGCATCATGAATCCATTCTTCCCATTTACTTACATTATTTTTATAAATACTACCTTCTAGTACTTGAACGTTACCTTCTAATGCATCAAAAGTAAAATTCTTAATGGAATCCAAGGGTTGTTCATTTTCCAAATCGTTATTATCTTCATCTTCATTTGAAATACTTTTGTTAATGGAGCCTAATGATTGCTTTTTTCTCTTTATAATATCTGAAATTTCTGTTTCTAATACTTTCTTAATCTTTTGTGGTGGTCTGGCTGTAAAAGATTCTGATTTATTACATGCAATGACAATATCAATTCCATTATATACGTGATTTTCTGTAATATTTAAAATTTGATATAAAAATTCCGCTGTTTCAATTAAATTCGATGGATCAACTGTGGAATCAACAACAAACATTAGCCCTACAATATTGGTTGAATTTTTTAAAGTTTCTAATAATTTATAACGTAATTTTATATTGCCTGGAAATTCCATCAATTTAACAGGTTTATCGCCTGTATCTAATATAAAATCTGATGCAACATTTGGTTCTTGTGATGTTACAGTTTTTTTCAAAGTTTCTGTAGTCAAATAATTAAATAAGGCTGTTTTACCACTATTAGAAGGACCTGAAATAATTAATGTTGGCTGTTTGTTAACTGAACCACCACTTAGATTACCACTTGTTGAAATTAATGTCTTGGAGTTTTTTTGCCAATATATACCAATAATGGAAGTTAAAATAACTAATAATGCTGCAATATGAACAGTATAATTTGTACCGGTAGATAGCTCTTCAAAGCTAGTGGTTGAGTTAGACATACTCAAAACAAAATAAGGACGCTAAATTGGCCTTTCTTATAGAATTATCTATTGAATACTTGCAATTATTATCTTTATTTAACTCAACACTATTTTGCATACTATATTAGCTTTTTATATATTTCAATATTTTTTCACTTTCCAATTTTTGATATCGCATTCAAGAACCTTTCTGGAAAAGACTGAAAACTATCTAAGCAACCAGATAAGAACATAGAATATCGAGTAAACGCTACAGCTTTAACTACCAGAGGTATAATAAATTGTAGACTAAATTATATCCAGACAAAGAAAGACGGTGCAGTACCATACAATGCTAAGGTTTACAGCAAGGAAAAATATATCCGTAATACGATGGAAATCAACTATTAATATACCGATAACTGCAAAATTTGATGTAGAAACTGATCTATTTGATAGTTCTAACCTGCCTGGTGATGTGTCAGGTACCTATGGTAGAACAGTAAAAGAAATTAAAAATTCTAATGATATTGTTATTGACAGAAGTGAGGTTTTAGATGAAAAAGCTATATCTGTATATAGAAATGCTTCTGGAAGTTTAATTCAAGGTACCAATGCTGAAGAAGCAAGATTACAACCAGAAACTTTACAAGCGCGTGCATTTAGAGATCAAATATCAATAAATCCAATCATTGAGAAAACTATCAGCAATAATATTTTGTCATTGCATATTCCAAATAATTTAAGAAGATCAGCTGCCAATTATTTTGTGGAGCTACATGAAACAGGTTTACATAGACAGACAAAAACTCATCTTGAAGTAGATTCTCAAGTTGCTTCTATATTTGTTCAAAACTACGCTTCCATATACCAATGTTTGAAAGAGTTGCAAAAAAGAATTGGTATCAAAAACTTCAATCCAAAAAAGGTTCTAGATGTTGGATTTGGTCCTGCAACTGGTATTGTTGCTTTGAATGATTTGTTAGGCAAACATTACAGACCAGAAGTAAAAGATGCTGTAATACTGGGAAACATTGAAATGGAAAAAAGAGCTAAAATTATATTAAGTAGACAATTAAATGAAGTACCGTTAGAATTAGTAGAAGATGCAACTCCTTTTGAGCATGAAGAAAGTGATAATATTGTTGAAGGTGAAGATTTAGTTGGCGAAGTAATGACAAAAAATATTAAAATTGTTACAAAATTAAAAAAATCGATACCTGGTTCCAACCAATATGATTTGATTATTCTTACGCATCAACTTCTTAAAAATAAAGAACATTTTCCAATACAAATCGATTATAACATTGAACATTATCTGAATATATTGGCACCTGGCGGTCATATAATTTTAATTGAACGTGGTAATCCATTAGGATTTGAATCGATTGCTAGGGCTAGACAAGTAATGATAAGACCTGAAAACTTTCCTGATGAACATGGTAAAATACCAAGACCATGGTTAAGAGGTTCAACGTATAAAAAAATTAAAAAAATAGATACTAAACGTCATGAGGATGATGTTAGAAAAGTTGAAGAAGAATATGATCCAGATTTACAATTCGAACCTGAGGTATTAGAAAGTATTAAGGCTTTAAATATGAAAAATGAAGAAATTGATCAGGAAAGTATCGATTATCATATAAAAATTATTGCTCCATGCTCACATCATAGAAAATGTCCATTACAAATTAGTAAACCAAGTTATTACAATTTCAAAGAAGGTTCAAATCTTAAGTTTTGTAATTCACAGAAATCAATTCTCAGACCTAAATTTAGTCTCGAATTAAAGAAAGGTAAGATGTTAGCTACACCTTGGCGAGAACCTTCTGATGGTATTGGTATTAAAGGGTTTGCTAAACCTGGTACAGGTAGACCAAACGGTAGAAATTATGAAATTTCTAACTACTCATACTTGATTGCTGAGAGATCTCCTAATGATATAGAGGCGAGAGAAAAAATCAATGCCAGACGTTTAGATAAAAGCAGGACGAATGAAACATACATCGTCGGTTCATTAGGAGATAATACTCAAGATACATGGTCTCGTATTATAAATCAACCAACGAAAAGTAAAGGTCATGTTACTATGGATCTTTGCGGAGCTTCTGGTGAAATTGAGAAATGGACAATACCAAAATCTTTTTCAAAAGATATTTATCATGATGCTAGAAAATCAATGAAGGGTGATTTATGGGGTTTAGATGCAAAGACTAAGATGAAAGGTATGGGTGATTTAAATGTAGTTAAATTTGAAAAATTAGAGAAACAAAGAGTTAAAGAATTGAAAAAAATTGCTAAAAATGAAACAAATAAATTGTCTGAAGTATATAATAAAATTTCAAATAATGGTGAGCATGATACATTTATCAACGACATTGAAACTGTTCGTAAAATGTCGAATATTTTTGGAAATGATTTTCACAATTCTCCCAAAGAGAAAAGAAAGAAACGTTTTTAAAATGAAATGAAAATTATAAAGAACCCACAACAATCCTGTTAATACTGTGAATAATAGAATATAAATTTTCTGTAAATAAATATATAATAAATAATACACTATAAATATATTACTATTTTTATAAATAGAAGCAGGAAATGCAATAATATAAATCTTAAATTTGTCAATACTAACAAAGATAGAAGAAAACAAAAATTGATGACTAATGTTTAAGTATATTTTTAAAAAAGATAAACTAGAGTAGTATATAAATATACAGATAATAGTGAACTATTAAGTTTACTTTCTTCTGAAAGAGGTACCTTCAGATAATTTAGCCTTACCACCAGTTGGAGTACACAAAACGGTAGAGCAAGATTCACAAGTGACAGCAGTTTGAGCGTGAGAGAAGACAGTAGTGATGTTCAAACAACCTGGACATTTAACGTCTAAGAAGTAAGATCTTGGAGATTGAACTAAAGTCTTTAACTTGTGTTTTCTAGCTTCAGAGGCAGCGGTTGGGTGCAACAAATCTTGAACTAAAAC
The DNA here is from genome assembly GCA_030565105.1 of Vanderwaltozyma verrucispora. Lineage (NCBI taxonomy): Eukaryota > Fungi > Ascomycota > Saccharomycetes > Saccharomycetales > Saccharomycetaceae > Vanderwaltozyma > Vanderwaltozyma verrucispora. The sequence goes on from JAJMAX010000032.1 coordinate 24,866, forward strand.
CTAATAAAATAATAGTAGTAACAATATAATAATAATGAAATGAAATAAAGATTCAATTATTATATTTGTAAAAAGTATTGTTAGTAAAAAAAACATTCAAATTTCTATTGAAAATAACGATAATAATTTCAATATTGTAAAAATGAAATAATATTGGAATATCTTTAATCAAAATAAATTGAAAACACAGTACAAAGAAAAATTAAATTTATCGTGAATACCACCATCCTTTCAATAATACATCGATTTTCTATAACGTTGTAATTCCCACAATATCTTCCACATATATATATAAATATAAATAAAAATATATCATCCTTTGTTCTATTACATCAGCTTATCTAATGTATTGCAAAATACAAAAAGAAAAGCGATACAAAATAACATAGTAATAAAACATTGAAATATATCCATTTTTCTAAACATTAATATCTCTCTCTCTCTTTCTCTCTTTCTCTTTTAGGTCTTAACTCATATATTTCTTTTCTTAATAATCATATCCTCAGCATTACAAACTGTTCCACATTGAAAAAAAATCGATAGATTCACCTTATAAGTTCAATATTTTGTATTATGATTTCCAATATATCAATATTACTTCATTATATTCATTATTTTATCATTAAACATACCATTTTGGGACTATATGTGTGTGGTTTCTTATAAACTGAACAATATTTCAAGAAATAGTATAAAAGTATTTATTTTATAGAAAACATTGAATTTAAATGAACTTAATATTCAAAAGTAACTAAAAATTTTAAAACTAGATTATGAATTTGAGATGTTATAATAAAAACCAAACTAGTCAGTCTCTCTCACTTCTTCTTCTTCCTCTTCCTCTTCCTCTCTTTGTCCAATTCATCGCAATTAGTTTCAGTTCACTATTCTTCTGGTCAAAAAGTTCTGTTCACAGCCAAACTGAACAAAAAGTGGAAGAGACGCAGCGAAAGTGAAAAATATTTTGGTTTCTGCGGTTGGTTCTTGGGGGAATTTGGAAGAAGCGGGAAAGTTGCGTCTGTTTTATTTCAGAAATTCGATTTTTTTGTTGGAAGTTGTTTGGGTTTTTCCCGCTGGAAACTGAAATGAGAAAAATGAAATTATTGAGAGAGTGGCGAGGGGTGTGGGTGGGACATTTGGGCTGTTTTAGCATTGTGTGGGTAATGTGTGGGTGTGTGATTTCACTGTGGCATTGGCAATAAACAGTCACTGGAGTTTGCCATTTTTATAATGACAGATGACACAAAAGTTACTTTATTTCTGTTGATTACTAAAGTATATATATATATATATATATACTCGATATATGTATGCTAAATATAAACTCCTATTTGATGGTCAAACCAGTTATTAAACGTTACAGGTAATTGTGTTACGTGACTATTCTTTTGTAACTGGGAAATATGACTATTGATACGTATATTTGTTAATTTTCCACTATGAGAAAATATTGCTTCAGAAATTTTATTGTATTCTATTGCTGGATCTGTTTGTAGCATTATCATGTTACTTTCTCTTATTGGAAAATTTTTAAGGTCTAAATATTCAATATTACAATTTTGTTTAATTAACAAATTATATATATTGTTAATATCAAAAATTGGTAAACTTAGTCTTGTTAATTTAATGCATTTAAATAGTATTTTATTAATATCATTAAATGATAAATAATTTTTTATTTTCAATCTCTTACTGTCCATTTTAATGTTGATTGATAATTTTTGTAATGTTTTACAGTGTAATACAATAGCATCGATAAATCTATTTATTATTATATCATAATCTTTATTTGTAAATATTTCTCCATCATCTATATTGATTGTGAGATCTAATTCTATTAATGAATTATTGTTTTTAATATACAAGTTTTCAATAAATTGTGAAAAATTACTTTGACAATTAACTTTTAATTTCTTCAATTTAGTTAATGAATTTAATGTTATTTCAAAATTTTGTTCTAATGAATTATAATCATCAAAAATATTTTTTTTAATTTCATTTAATATTAATGTTTTAATACTAATTAATTCGAAATACCTTCCTAATTCGAATAAATCAAAATAATATATTGAATCAAGTTCTAAATGTTCCAATGAACTAAAATATGTTGTTCCAAAAATTGATTTAAAATTTTCAGTATTAGAACTATTTGAACTTCCTTCTCTTTGACACTTTCCTAATTTTAAAATTTTTAAATAGTTAAAATTTAAATTAGATAAGTTAATTGTAGAAAATGAAAAGATTTCTAACTTAATTAGATTTTTGAAGTTATAATTGCTCAGATCAGAAGAACTATTTTTATTCAACGACAAATATTTCATGTTTCTAACATTTGTTAAATACGGAATCAAATTTATTCGATTCATCCTTTTCAGTACATTATAATCATAAGTAAATTCTTCCAGATTCTCTAATTTTTTAAGATTTTCGAATAACAATGTCTTTATTTCGATCTTATTAAGGTTAGCAAATAAATTACCAATCTGAATATTTTTAACAAATATTTTTTTGTTGCTGACTTCGTCATCATCAAATATAACATGACAGAATTTTTTGAAACTATTTTTAGTCTTTATGTAGCTACCTTTTCTGAAAAAATTTGTTGCTGTTGATTCATCAAATAATGCAGTATAATTGATATCAATTATAATATTTTGATACAACAGCTGTGTCGCAAACATATTAAACTCTTTTGATACTCTGGAGAGACGATTTAAATCATATTGCGTCAAATAGAATAAAACCTGTAATTTTAATTCCAATGGCAGTAATGATAAAGAAATGTTTCTTTGACTAATCATTGTAAAATACCTAACTTCTGAATTACTTATTGCATAGACATATGTTTATTATCAATATAGATATCTAACAAATTTTTCATTACCAATATCGAGTATTTAGATAGGGGATATGTAACAGAATTGAACGCACTAGTCTTTACAATTGCTTCTTATAAACATATCCTTTTATATGTTTATAAACCAATTAATATCAATTGTATTGTACCTTCTTCTGTCTTGGTAATCCCACCTTTTTGTAATTCCTTATTTAACAACTTGTTTCAATGTCATTTTTTAAACTTTCTACTGCACCTTATTTGCTTAGTGAAACACCCAAAAACAAGAAATATCAAAACAATGATTCTTACTTGACCAATTTATTTAAGTATAATTTAAATATCACTTTTCAGTCAGTATATTTGAACTAGGTTATATATTGCTTCAAGAAACAATTTTTGTTTACAGATCGTTAGTCCAGGAGCCTTATAGTTCAGTTTCCACAGACAATGAGCTTATTCATTTCGTAATTACTTCTATTGAATGTTTCAGAAAAGTAAGGTAGCTTTATTGTTCATAAAACTTCGAAATAGTATTATTAGTTAATGTACATATATCTATTTACATGTTCTGTACACGTTATTTTTTTTTTTATATATAAAGTAGGATGCATATGTGTGTGGAGGATATTAATCATTTTTAAGTAAAATTGAAACTAAAAAAATCTACTTCTTTTCTTTGGTTTCGGTTCTTCTAATTTGGGATATTTACCCAAACCATAATGTCTTAATATATACTCAACATCCCCAAATTCTTCTCTTTTACCTTGCATTACAACTGTAGCTTTACCTGTACCATTTCCCTTATTTTGAACTTTACCAGTAAAAACAGTTTCTGCTACACGACTAATATCTGCTGGTGTCAAACTTTCAATCTTTGCAATCATTTCACTAACAGGAACTTTTTTACCTTGGGCTTGTACTTGTCTTCCCAAATCTTCTAATTCAACTAATTTAGATTCTAAATTCATTAACAAAGAAGATTTTAATTGATTTTTAGCACGAGAAACTTCTTCTTCAGTTAATTTCAGTTTATCATTACCAAATGTATTATAAAATTGTTGCGCGATAACTTCAACAGCTTGAGAAGAAGCTCCTGGAATACATGCAATTGAAATACCAAAAATACCTGAATCTGAATATGAATGGTTAAATGAAACGCAATTTTCAATGAAATAATATTGATTTAAGACATGTGTATACAACCGTGAATACATTCCTTTACCTGGTCCACCTGCACTAAATGAACCACCCCCACCTAATAAAGTTTGTAAAGTTGCTAATGCATAGATATCAGGATGATCGATTGGTAGACCTTCAAAACCAATATGGATATATGATAATTCTGGTAATCCACCAAACACAGGACCAGATGGAATACATGTTTCACCACCAGTATAATGAGCCGGTATAATGGTTTTTAAAGGATGTTTACTTTCCCAATCTTTAAAATGATTTTCAACGTATTTTAATGCTTTTTCATGTGGTACACCTACGAATGCTGCAACTGCATTTTCTGGATTATATAATTTATTTCTATAATCTGCTAAATTATATTTAGATATTGATGGAATTAATTCACGTGGACATAAAGATGGAGAACCTAATGTTTCACCCGAATATGCTGTGTTATGTAATAACTCAGGTAAAATTAAATCTGGTTTTGTCCAAACATCATCAATTTCATATTCAGCAGTCATTTTTTGTTCACTTAATTCTTGATCTGTTATTTTTGGAAATCTTATTGTTTCTGACATTAATGAAAGCATTTTTTCAACGTCTTGATTAAAAACAGATGCTTGATACATCATAGTTTCTCTTGACGAAGTACATTGGTAATTACCACCTAATAATTCTAAAGTTTCTGCCATTTGAATACCAGTGATATTGTTAGTTGATTTAAATGCTAGTCTATCTAACATATGAGTACAACCTTTTAAATTTCCCGTTTCATAACGTGAACCTGCACCAACGTATAACCCTAAAGCACTAAAATGACTTGGAATATTACTTGTTGCGACACGTAACCCATTAGATAATTTAGTTAACTGGAAAGTATCTTTTTTCACGTTAGAATAATATCTTTTACCAAGTGTTCTTAGCATTATATTCCGTTAAAAAAACACACTCTTTTAATCTGTCAATACGTCAAATTTAATAAATATTTTTTTATCAAATGTTACTCTATTTTCCACCCTTTTCTCTCTGCAATAAAACAAAGATAATATAATTGAACCTAACTAGATCTCTTTGGTATTACCTATTCTTCTTTAGTTGCCAGCTTTCCTTACTAAACAGCTTAATTGACATTGATCAATTGAATCATTTAATCCTATATTTGTAACAAATTCATTGTCCAAATGCTTTTGAGATCTTTAAAGACGTTCGTAGTAAGCGATACCATTAAGATGTAGTAATAGTTAAAACAATGTTCAAAACTACGTAAACCTGGCTAGGGAAGGTTACGATGTCGAGCATACCCCCATCCACCATCTCCCCCATCTCTATTGAATATAGAAATAACCATAAAACTTTGCGTTAAAATCCAGCCCTTTCATTACTCTACGAAACTTTTAAGAAGCCTGTCACATCTAGACCATTATCACCACGACGTTTCTCTATTTTGAGAAGCTATGTACGAATAAAGTTGAATAGATAGGCTTTGATTAAATAATTATCCCAATAAGTATGTTGTGTTTCCTATTGTAATTCATATACTCTCTTAGTTCAGTATGTTTTACTTATCATTTTAGTTAGCAGACAGCTGCATATAAGCTATATTCCAACTGTTACCCGGCTGCTGGGCTTTTGGTTGCAGCATCAGAATTTGGCGAAAAAGGTTCTGACGATAATAAGCAAACTATTTCAAAAGCATCATCATTAATTATTGTTTTAAAGATATAAGATATTGTGTTTTATAGTTATTTAAACTAATCATTGCACACTATTCCCCTTTAATTGAAGGTTTTTAAAACAAAATCAAGAAATTATAGATTAATATTGATAAATAATGGCTACTGAAAAAGAATCACAAAATGATTCATTAATAGGTAAATTTTCATTTACCTCTTTCATAAAATATATGATTGTTACAATTATTGTTATTTATGTATTATACAAATTATTTACTGGTCATGGTACTGATATAAATTTTGGTAAATTTTTATTAAAATCATCTCCTTATATGTGGGCTAATTTAGGTATAGCATTATGTATTGGTTTAAGTGTGGTTGGTGCAGCATGGGGTATTTTTTTGACAGGTTCATCTATTATTGGTGCTGGTGTTCGTGCTCCAAGAATAACAACAAAAAATTTAATATCCATTATTTTCTGTGAAGTTGTAGCAATTTATGGTTTAATTATCGCTATTGTTTTTTCTTCAAAAGTGACTGTTGCATCTCCAGAAACTTTATTCTCTAAATCAAACTTATATACTGGTTATGCATTATTTTGGGCAGGTTTAACTGTTGGTACTTCAAATTTAATTTGTGGTATCGCTGTAGGTATCACCGGTGCTACTGCAGCAATTTCTGATGCTGCTGATTCCTCTCTATTCGTTAAAATTTTAGTTATTGAAATTTTCGGTTCAATCTTAGGTTTATTAGGTTTAATTGTTGGTCTACTAATGGCTACAAAAGCAGCCGATTTCCAATGATTACTATAAATCGATAAATAAACTAACACACAATAACTTGTATAATTTCATCATTCATACCTTATAGTAAAATTTTTAAGCATATATTTATACAAATATCAAAAGAAATATTTTTTTTTTAACTTTTAATACCACAATTATTTAAACAATGCAATCAGTTCCATTGTTAAGAAAATTATACAAAATTGAAATAACTTTTGTTAACTGAAAAATCAAAATATATTTACTTTTTAATTTCCTATTTTATAACCTAACTAAATATTACAAAACTTATAAATATTTACCATCTAAACCAAATTCTAATTCTTTCTCTAAATCAAAAAAATCATTAAATTTACTATCGGTACCTGAATTTAACATATCTCTATAATTCTGTGACAAACCTGAAGTATTTTCATGTGGTCTTGGTGGGAAATCATTATCATGGTCATGATTAGGAAGATTAGAAGCATTTATACCGACAAATGAATCTTGTAATCCAATCGGTGTTGTGTTATTTTGCGAAGATGCAATCGATTGGGCAAATTCATTTTCGTTTGATGTTGATGTCATTTCATTAAAATGTTGTAAAATTTCATTACTCTCTATTTGTGTTTGTGATTTTTGTTCTTCCATTAACGGTTTTCTTACAAAATCTCTAAAATCAGAAACTTCTTGAATAACCATTTGTTTCAATTCATCCATTTCATTTACAACTTCAAAACTAAATTCAAATTTTTCTAAACAAATTGGTTCATCTACAGGATCATGCCATACAGTTAAATATGGATGTTCTAATGCTTCATCGACAGTTATTCTGTTTTGTGGATCAAATGCTAGCATTTTTTCCAACAAATCTAATGCTTCTGGACTTGCTTGTGGATATAAATTAATAAATGGTACTTTCGGTATATAACCTAATTGATGAATATAATCTTGAACATTTTTAGAACCAATTCTACGTAATGTCTCATCTGGTGGAGTACCTAAAACTTGTAAAATTTTATTTAATTGATTAACGTAATCTTTCCCCTTAAATATTGGTTTTCCACCAAAAAATTCTGCTAAGATACAACCTGTTGACCAAACATCAATAGCTTTTGTATAACCTTGGTAACTTAACATAATTTCAGGGGCACGATACCATCTAGTAGCGACATATTCTGTTAAAAATTGATTATTTTCTACTGGATTTTCGGAATAACCTCTTGCTAAACCAAAATCACATATTTTCAATTGACAATCTGCATTAACTAAAAGATTACCTGGTTTTAAATCACGATGAATAACATCAGCAGAATGTATATATTTTAAACCACAGAGTATTTGATATGTAAAACTTTGATAATGAGCATCTGTTAATGATTGCCCAGACTTAATAATTTGATACATATCACATTCCATTAATTCTTCATAAAGATATAAACCATTAAATGAACCATCTGGGTTGAAAACAATATCTAAATCATATAGACATGTTATATTTTTATGACCTCTGAAATGTCTTAGTAATTTTAACTCTCTCAATGAACGTTTACAAAGTAAAGTCTTTGAAAATACATTAGTAACTTTTTTAATAGCTACTGTTGTCTCTTCAACTGCTTCTGTAAATTTGGCAGAACAAACAACACCATATGCACCATGTCCAATTTCCTTGATCAATTGGAATCGTTTATCTACCGTAAAATCTTGGTTATAAACTTTAAAAGTATGTCTCTCTATCTTATCTGTCATAGTTATAAAGTTTCAATTAACTTCGTTTGAAAATAACACTTTATGTATACTATTTTACACAACCTGCAATATCTGTATATTTTCTTGCCAATTGACAATGTGTAGTTAAATAAAATTTCTAGTTTCCAGAAATAGCAGCAAACGAATGAGAGTTAATCGGTTTCAATATATGAGTAACCCAACAACTGAGAACTAAATATCTAAAGAAACAGTTATGTATTATATATACTATACATTTTATAAACTATCTCTCTGTTCCACTTCCAATAATGCTAATTGTTAATTCCTCCAGATTCGTTATTAGATCAAAAAATCATTTTCATTCCAAATTAAATTTATGATAAAAATAGAAACAATTTGTTAGTTATCATTATATACGCTTATTATTTATGTATGTAGATATATAGAGAAGTATGTTCTTTGAAAGTATAAAAGCATCTATTTGTTTTTGTATATACTTGTGTATATGTAGCGTTAGGGTATTGAAATAATAGTGTAATTATTTGACAACTTCTAGATCTTTATAAAAATCCTTCACTTTACTGTTAGCTTTTATCCTTTTTGGATCGAAATTTATGACTTGTAAATTTTCCTTTGATATTGCTCTTGATAAGGCAACGTATACTTGACCAGCTTCAAAAATGTTTCTTAGGTCTACTTTCAATCTTTGGATTGTTTGACCTTGTGATTTATGTATTGATAATGCCCAACATAACATTATTGGAATTTGCAGTCTTTGTACTCCTGTATTATTACCAGGAAGGTCCATGACAAAAGTGTCAGGCAACATCAATTCGTGATGGAATCTAGATGGTGAAATAGTCCATTTAACGTATGGATAACAAATGTCTTTTGAAGAAATGGTTTCAGCAATGTTTAGCATTATCTCTAATTTATCTGTTCTGGATAGCGGCCTTGCCATAACTTCCCTTTTAAACTCAGTTGAATTTCTAAGGATCGGTTTACCAATCGCTCTACTTATTAATCTCATATCAATAATAGTTTCATCATCAATATACCTATATATATCCATCATTTTCTTTTCTAGTTTTACCGGAATAAAAAATAGTACTTTACCTAATGAACCATTTACCAATTCAGATTCTGGTCTATTCTTCAACATCATTACCTGTGCATTATGCTTTAATGTGATAACTTTTTCTACCATCATGGATGAATCTAATAAATTAGCATACTCTTTTGGTGCTGTATCTGTACTTACAAACTCTCTAGAGTCTCCTGGTAATAAATCCAATTGACGAGCGTTAGAAGCTTCAACTTCTCTTCTCGTTGCATATAATTCTGTTGGTCTGATACCATCTTCGTAAGTAACGGATCTATTTAACGACTTAAGTGTTTTTACCATTTCAGGCTCAATTTCACCAAATCTTATAGAGTTCAATATATCAATTAGTTCACTATCTTGTTGTCTAAAAACTTTTGTCAATAAAATTGTTTTTTGAATACAATATTTCCACATATTACTTTCAAAACAAAATTTTGACATTTCATTGGTTTCCTTTTTGAAAACTGGAGGTAATTGAAAGAAATCACCTGTTAATACTAATTGAATACCACCAAATGGTTTATCATTTTTCCTTATCCTTCTAGCCAATATTTCTAATTTATCCAAGAAATTACCATCTATCATGGAGATTTCATCAATTATTAAAACTTTTGTATTTTTCCATGATGCAAGTAGTTCAAATTTACGTTGAATTCTACTTACAATTGCATCAATGGCACCATGACCTAAACCTATACCGGACCATCTATGTAATGTGGAACCTCCAATGGTGTTTGCAGCTAAACCAGTTGATGCAGTTATAGCTATACTTTCTTTACCATACAAATTTGTTAGCCTTTCAATGATGTTTCTCAATATGACAGATTTACCTGTACCAGCAGAACCAGTATAAAAAATATTTAATTTTTTTCTAACAATTAATTCGACAACAGTCTCTTGTTCTTTAGTCAACTTAACCAACAAATTTTTACTAACTTTATTAGATGATTGTGAGCTAATAGTTGATGTGCTTGATTTATCTCTTTTGATCGGTTTAACTCTTTTTTGTTGAGAGAAGTTAAAGCCTTGAAATGAAGGTCTCTTCAATGATGAGTTAGAAGCCATAGACTCCTGTGATGATTCTACATCTGTATTGGAAGCAAAAATACCAGATGTTTGCTCCAAGTTATTTGTAAAGGATAATTGTCTTGAAGATGTACCATTATTTGATGAAAATGAAGTAACAGAAGAAAATGCTCCAGACTCAGTTTCCTCTGTAAAATGCTGAAATGTTGTTGACGATTCTCTATGAAGACTTGGTTGTCTTGATAATGTTGGTCTTTTAAAATTATTTAATTTTGGACCGTTGATCAATTTTTTAAATTCTGCATCAGGATCACAATCATCAAATGAACCCTGAGATTCAAATAGTATTGATGATCTGGATAATGACATAGTGGAAGATCTGGAGACTGAATTTTGTGAACTGATCGTCATGCTTTGTGAAGAGTTTACTTTTGTTTTCACATTTTGACCCTTCAGTTTATCATTTTTTGAACTTGTTACTTTTTTGGCTCTATTAAAGAATGATGCAATTGATTTTTGATTTGATCCAATTTTATTAACTGGCTTATTGGAGTTTTTAGAATCAGAAGATATGCTGCTAGAACTTCTAATCATTGCACATTACTTTGATAGTTTAACTATTTGTTCGAATTAAAACTGCGTGTACACCAATATACCAATATACCAATATACCAATATATATATAGATACGTATGCATATTTATGTTTTAATGTTTTATATACTACATCAATAATTTTTCACTGTTTGTTTATATACAAACAATTTTTTACCGGGAAAGAGAAATTGCCCTATGAATGAAAAATTAATGTATAAAATGTATGTAGAACCAGATGAGATGAGATGAGATGAGATGATATTCTGTACCTATTCATCTAAATCACTGTCATCATCAAATATGGATTTTGGTGGGAATGCTGTTCTGAAGTTTTCGATATTTTTTGGTGGTTCATTTGGATTAGCTTGTGTGTTTGTGTTATTGTTGGATGTAGTATCGTCATCATCATCTAAAATAGGTATGAAACTACCTCTCCTTTGTAAGTTAATCTTTCCTACACTCGAATCTATTAATGTTGATGGTAGTGTAGTTTTTGAGTAATCGACAAACGATGATGGATGGGAATGTGAATGATGCATTGCTTTAAAATTTGGTTCTTCTTCACATTTAGAGTAATCAAAACCAGGTGGTGGTGAAGAAGGTGGTGAAATTAAAAACAACTTCTCACCTTTTGGTACTTTTAAATAATCTTTTTCTGTTTCTTGAGTCGTATTAACTGTATCTGTTAGAGAATAATTGAATTTAAATTGTTTGAAATGATTGTTACCAGTTTCCAATAATTCCATAGAAATGTCTAATGTTGGACAAATCAAAAGTAACCTTTTGAATGATTTCAATGTAAGTAACTGCACTGGATTATCTAAATCAACTTTATATTTTATAAGAACTGTCTGATTTAACCAATGTGTTATTTCTTTCACATTTTCTAAATCGGTTATATTGATATTTGAATCATTAGAGGTTACAATTACCGTATTAGTCCTCATGTGTGTATGTAAGCTTATAAATGAGTCTCTGTTTTTGTATTCTTTTCTCACTAGTATTTATCTTTATTCTCTTTGTTACCACTCTGAGGAAGTAATTTTGCTTTGAAATACAGAAACGTTTCTTATATTTCTATATGATTACTATGCTACAATGGTAACAATTGTAATCATTGCTGAGACTTTGTTCGCTTTGCCCATAAAATCGAAATTAATACTGAAAATATAATAATTATATAAGTGAATGGGGTTATTTTAATGAGTACTTCTCAAGATATATATTTAACTCTATTCAAACGTTACTATCTGTGGTTGAAGACCATTTGATTATTAAAATAGATAGTTGTCTTTTGAAAAAACTGTGTATTAATCTGAAGGAGTGCTATATCAATCTGAGAGAATAGGCATAATTATAAACGCTTTTTTAAATGTATAACTAGAGTTAATAAATTAGATAATAAGAAAACAAATTACTTAATTTATTAATGAAAATGTTATTATCAATTAGAAATGTTGGAAGAAATAAGATTCTCACATCACTCGTTAGTAATAAACGTTTTATATCTTCAAGCACAAGTTTGAATTACAACACTATATTACATTCGAGAGAATCAAATTTTGTTAATAGAAAAGAATTACATGTATATAATAAGAAATCCCACAATAATAAATATTCGTTAACTTCAAATCTCAAAAGACATCTGTTTACTAATTCATTTCATGCTTGTTCAAAATGTGAAAAAAAAATGAATCATATCCAAAGGTAAGTTTCTTTTATTTTATTCTATTTTATTCTATTTTATGCTATTTTAAATACAATTTCTTCCGATACAATTCAATTCACTCCCAATATATACACATCCTCTTGGAAAGAATTCCAATCGCTACTCATATCTATACTATTTCTATGGTTATATTATTCATATTCATACCTTTAATAATGATATTTTTTCACTTTAAAGAGCAAAAAATTATTGAAAGGGCGGGAACTTATTGAAAGTGGCAAATTGTATTAAGGAGATAAACTCTTTTAAAGAAGAGTGAATAGTTTATTGTTAGTCTTGTATTTACAAAGTGCTAAAATTATAGCTATAATTCTTTTTGAACAATTGTTGAAAAGAGTTTGTGAATAATAGCGAAGATTATTGTTTCAATTGAACAACAGAATACTAACTGGGAAATATTATAATTTTTATAATTTAATATGTCTAGTGGAAAAATAGAACGTGAAGTTTTACCTTCTAATGTTTATCCTTTACATTATGATATTCAATTAGAACCAAATTTTGAAACTTTCAAATATGCTGGTAATGTTAAAATTGATCTAAACGTAAATGATAAGACAAAAGATATTGTTCAATTGAACGTCGTTGAAATTGAAGTTCATTCTGCTAAGATTGGTGATATTCAAGCTTCTAATATAAATGTTAATGAAGAGGCTCAATTGTTAACTTTAGAATTTCCAAAAGGTACTGTCTCCAGTCATGAACAAGTTACTGTCGATATTAACTTCACTGGTATTTTGAATGAAAATATGGCTGGTTTTTATAGAGCAAAATATGAAGATAAATTATCTGGTGAAACAAAATATATGGCTACAACACAAATGGAACCAACTGATGCTAGAAGAGCATTCCCAAGTTTTGATGAACCAAATTTAAAATCTACTTTTGATGTTACTTTAATCTCAGATGAAAAATTTACCCATTTATCAAATATGGATGTTAAAAGTGAAAAAATTGAAAATAATAAAAAAATTACAAAATTCAATACTACTCCAAAAATGTCAACTTATTTAGTCGCTTTTATTATCGCTGAATTAAAATATGTTGAAAATAAAGATTTTAGAATTCCTGTAAGAGTTTATGCTACACCAGGTAATGAACAAGATGGTCAATTTGCTGCCGATTTAACTGCTAAAACTTTAGCTTTCTTTGAAAAAACCTTCGGTATTCAATATCCTTTACCAAAAATGGATAATGTTGCTGTTCATGAATTTTCTGCAGGTGCTATGGAAAACTGGGGTTTAGTAACTTACAGAGTTGTTGATTTATTATTAGACAAAGATAATGCTACATTAGATCGTATTCAAAGAGTTGCTGAAGTTGTCCAACATGAATTAGCCCATCAATGGTTTGGTAACTTAGTTACTATGGACTGGTGGGAAGGTTTATGGTTAAATGAGGGTTTTGCAACCTGGATGTCATGGTATTCATGCAACGAATTTCAACCTGAATGGAATGTTTGGCAACAATATGTTACTGATACTTTACAACACGCTTTGACTTTAGATTCATTAAGATCATCTCATCCAATTGAAGTTCCAGTTAAAAAAGCAGATGAAATTAACCAAATCTTTGATGCTATTTCTTATTCTAAAGGTGCTTCTTTGTTAAGAATGATTTCAAAATGGTTAGGTGAAGACGTTTTTATTAAGGGTGTTTCTCAATATTTAAACAAATTTAAGTACGGTAATGCTCAAACTGAAGATTTATGGAATGCTTTATCTGAAGCTTCTGGTAAAGATGTTAGTAAAGTTATGAATATTTGGACAAAGAAAGTTGGTTTCCCTGTTATTAAGGTCAATGAATATGGTAATAAGATTGAAATTACTCAAAACCGTTACTTAACTACTGGTGATGTCAAACCTGAAGAAGATGAAATTTTATATCCAGTTTTCTTGGCATTAAAAGATAAGACCGGTGTTGATAATTCATTAGTTTTGAATGAAAGATCTAAAACCGTTGAATTAAAGGACACTGACTTCTTCAAATTAAATGGTGAACAATCTGGTATCTACATTACATCCTATTCTGATGAAAGATGGTCTAAGTTTGGTAAACAAGCTGATCTATTATCAGTTGAAGATCGTACCGGTTTAGTTGCTGATGTTAAGGCTTTATCTTCATCAGGTTATACTTCAACAACCAACTTTTTAAAGTTAATTTCAGAATGGAACAATGAACAATCTTTTGTTGTTTGGGATCAAATAATCAACAGTATCTCTTCAATGAAAGCTACTTGGGTTTATGAACCTGAAGATGTTAGAGATGCTTTAGATGCATTCACAAGAAAATTAGTTTCAGAAAAAACTCATTCTTTGGGATGGGAATTTTCTGATGATGATTCATTCGCTACTCAACGTTTAAAGGTTGCTTTGTTTGGTGCTGCTTGTGGTGCCAGAGACCCTATTGTAGAAAAGGCCGCATTGGATATGTTTGCTAAATACTGTGCTGGTGATAAGAAGGCTATTCCTGCATTGATCAAACCTGTCGTATTTAGCGCTGCTGGTAGAGCAGGTGGTGTTGAAAATTATGAAAAGTTATTCAACATTTACAAGAACCCAATTTCCAGTGATGAAAAATTAGCTGCTTTAAGGACTTTAGGTAGATTCAAAGAACCAGCATTGTTAGAAAGAACACTATCTTACTTATTTGATGGTACTGTTTTAAATCAAGACATCTATATTCCTATGCAAGGTATGAGATCTCACAAGGATGGTATCGATGCTCTATGGACTTGGATGCAAAATAATTGGGATGAAATTTTCAAGAGGTTACCACCAGGATTATCCATGTTAGGTTCAGTTGTAGTTATTTGTACATCTGGTCACACTTCCTTAGATGCTGTTTCTAAAATTCAAAGCTTTTTCGAAACCAAGTCTACTAAAGGTTTTGATCAAAGTTTAGCTCAATCTTTAGATACCATTACTTCCAAAGCTCAATGGGTCAGTAGAGATCGTGAATTAGTTATTGATTATTTAAAAACCAAGCGTTTCTATAAATAAATATTATGAGTGTGATTTGTAAAAAGTATTCATAAATATGAAAAAATAAAAGTTATAATTACTTTTGTTTTGTTCTAATATATATATATAAAATATATATGTATATGCAAATATGAAAATAATTATTAAATTAAATGTTTATCATCAGTTTTTTATCTTTTAATGTTTGAATATCCTTTTGGACAGAAAAAATGACAAATATAATCATTATTTGTATCGTTTCTTGTACCATTTATATAATTTCCATACATCCCTTGGTACTCTAAGATTCTTATTATTCATTGAATTTTTAATATTTATCATTTCTCTTATCGAATAGACAAATTGTTTGTTCTTTTTCTGTGGTTTAGGATCTGGTAATTTTAATAGATCAAAATCGCTATTTGTTCCTATTCGATTAAAATAATACAGATTTTCATTATATCTATAATTAATAATTGGATATAGATCTGATTCATTAAAAAAAACTGGAGAAATGCCATTTTCTGTATCACTTGAACCTATATCTTTTGTATCAATAACTAGATTTTTTTTACTGCCTTTGAACATTAAAATAAACATTACAATACCACAAACAATTAGCAAACCAAAAAAAGAAAACAGAAAATATAAAAGTGCATCAACAAAAAGCTGTTGATTCTTTAATTCTTTTAATTTTTCTAAATCAACATCATCATCAGACAACATTGATTCATTAACCTGTCCATCATATATACCCATTTCATTTATATATTGGTTAAAATATAAAAATAATATATCTTATCCTTCTTATAAATATCTCAAAAAAAGTTGGAATTTATAAGAGTAAATAATTAAACGATATTCTAGTACTTGACTAGTTTATCTTTAAAACAATCAGTTACAATAGAAATTCTTGTTATTTAACTATTCATGTAACCAATCTAACGTATAACGCAATAAATAAACGGCGTCACACAGAATACAAACCTTTAAATCAGAAGCCTCTTTTGTGTCGCAATCTAAATTATGTTAAGTTACTTTGAGAAATGCTATATAATAATTGTTACATTTTCCCCATTCCAACTTTGGAATAGTACAATGTTACAAAAACCGTTTTATGTGTTGTGCCTGTCATGTATCTACTTCAGGAAGTTAGTTATAGTTGTGATATGCGTATTACGATATATATTGAAAAGATGCCTGGAAGAATGTACTGCCAACTCTTACCAAACAAAGAATTAAATATATGCTGCTCCTAAAGTAGTGTATTTTGATGCAAAGAAATAGTATTTTGCAATTGCTATTACAGTATACACACATAAAAGAAGATTTAGAAATGTTGGTTACATAATAATGTATAATAAAAGACCTAAACAAAAATAAATAACTCTTGCAACTTCACCAACTCACTCAATCTGAATGATAGGTTGGGATCCCAAAATATGTTCAACAGTCATCAAATATATCATTTATTAGAGTTATCTCTACCAATAATTGCATTATTCTTCGAAATTTTGATGTATTTATTAACATGATGTTCTAAAACAACAACCCCATACAAACCTAATTATGGGCCTGCAAACCACATCCAAAAATGTTACGGGGAAGGCAAGGAAATTGTAAAACCAAACATAACACACCCATACCCTACTAACAACTAATTGGTTTATGGGGGTAGGGTATATACGTGGCTGTATATGTTTAAAAAGGGCACGCTTTTGACAAACGGGCAACCCTACTTTATAGTGAATATCACGAACTTCCTAAAATTTGTGGGGTGGTGGAAGTATATATATATCTTACATATCTCATTGCTGTATTAGTAATTGAATTGTTAATTGACAAGATCAGTTGATGTTCTTATTGGATATATAATTAACTTCAACCACTAAAAGTGATAATAAAAGAGAGAAGAAATGGTCGAAGTTAACACAGATCTGTGTTTGTTCGATTTAGATGGTACTATTGTCAACACCATTGCAGCAGCTGAATGTGCTTGGATTAAATTGTGTGATAAACATAATGTCGATCCAGAGGAATTATTTAAGTTTTCACACGGTGTAAGAACTGCAGATGTTTTGGCGAAATTTTTCCCAAATATTGATAATACAGATAATGCTGGTGTTAAATTATTGGAATCTGCTATTGCAAATGACTACCATGACTTAGTTAAACTAATACCAGGTTCAAAAGATTTGTTATTATCTTTAGATCGTGATAGTGATACAAATGAACTATTTCATACAAGAAAATGGGCAATTGTCACATCAGGTTCTCCATACTGTGTATTTTCATGGTTCAATAACGTCTTAAAAGATGTAAAAAAACCAGAAACTTTTATTACAAGCTTTGACGTTTCTATTGGTAAACCTGATCCAGAAGGGTATTCAAAGGCTAAATCAGAATTATTAAGAAATTGGAATTTTGATGTTGGAAACGCTAAAACTGTTGTCTTTGAAGATGCCCCTGCAGGTCTTAAAGCAGGTAAAGCAATGGGTGCAACAACAATTGGTATTACTTCTTCATATGATAAGAATACTCTATTTGAGGCCGGTGCTGATTATGTAGTTAATGACTTAACACAAGTAGCTGTTTCAAAAAATACTGTAAATGGTGGTATTATTTTAGAAGTATCAAACCCTCTATCTAGAGATTAGATTTATAAACATTAAATATTGCATTTTATTTTTAAAATAATGTCTTTTATAATATATAGATATACATATCCCATTGTATATATGAATATTTACATGAATGGTTTTTGATCCCAGTTTCAAATTAATTTATCCTCTTTGAGGAATCTTCTGATTTTTTTATATGTTTCTCATAGTAATGATATAGTTCAAAACAAACTTCAAATGTAATCAAATATATAATAATCCATTCCAAAAATGTCCCCTTCTTTTCGTTTAGAACTGATAGTAACATTCTTGACTCTTCAGTTGAGTAATCTAACTTAGTATTCAGAATGGCAATTCTTGGACTTATGTCTAAATATTTTGAAACATTTTTGTAAATGTTTTCTAATCTAGGCTCACTCCAATATAGATCTGGTGTTTCAGTTATCTCTGAATACAAATTTAGCTTACCTCTAATTAAAAATAAACTTCCAATTGATTTCAAAAAATGTTTCTCTTTCAGATTTATTTTGGAACCTTTAGAGAACTTTTCAGTTATTAATCTTGATTTTTCAATATGGTCTTCCAATGATGTCTCTAAAACTGCAAGTGAAGTACTTCTCGAGATACCACTTGAGAAGGCAGCTTTATTCAATAAACCTAAACTTGGCTGGATTGAATTAACTACTAATAAGTCTTCTGCAATAAAACTTGGTTCTTCTGTTACATCCGTTGGCAAATTGTTTTTATAAAATGTATTGGTATCTTCTAGTTCAACATAATCTATATCTTCACTTTCAAAATGTTTTTCATTCAATGGATTAATTCTTGCCAAATGAATCAATGGCAATATATGTTGTAACACTGTATTTTCATCGAACCCCCAACTAACTACAGATCCATTTTGTCCTACAACCATAACTTCTCCTTTATCTCCATTATTCATATAATCAAAATAAACTACCTCATCAGGGATCAAAGTTTTGGGTTGTAGACCATAATTGTTCAGTGAAGAAATTACTTTCTTCAGATCATATTTTTCTGCTGTAGTAATAGTAGTGCATGGTTTAACTTGGAAATTCGATATTAGATTTGTAGCAGACTTCCAATCGGTTATGCTGTGATTTGAAACATTTTTTATTGGAACAAAACTTCTTCTTAGTTGACGTGCAAGATTTTTCTTTGTACCTTTTGGTAATTTATTAGTTTTTACTTCCAATTCTGATACATTTTTTTCTTGTTGTGTGTTATCACTATAAAATCGTATAATGCTTCCCTTTAATTTAGCAGCATGGCAATATTTTTGTCCAATATTTTTATATTGACCATTTAGTATTAATCTTAAGGTAATACTCATAATAAACAGTTGCTTTCAAACGCTTAGAGATTGATATATTCACACGATCGTTATCATCAAACTAGAATTTATATACATTTCAACAAACTGATTACATCTTTTAACACCAGATTTATTTTTAAGCTCGGGAAGAAAGATCTAGTGATTGAAAGCTTACAGATAAACATAATATCAAAGATCACTGTACAATACTCTAAGCATATATATATTTAAAGACGAATATCTTCATTTTGCACTTAATTATAGAATATATTGTAAATATTTATTATATGGAAAGAAAGCTATGGTTAGGCAAACTAGCAGGAATTCAATATTGATAATCGTACTTCAATTCACCTGCAACATGTTTCCAAAATGATTCAATGTACTCCTTTTGTTCATTTTCAGTTGCACCACCTCTTACTGCTAAATATATTCTCTCATTTAAATGAATATTCCAAACGTTCGGAACACCACCAACAAGTAAACCGCCAGCTTCTGATAAGATACACCAACTAGCACATACGTCCCAACACCATGGACCACCTTCCCAATAACTGTCCATCATTCCGCTAGCAACGTAGCATATGTTCATTGCAGCACTCCCTAAACTTCTTACTCCATGAACATAAGCACCATCTTTACTCAACAATTCTTTACATGTTTTAGCTTTAATAGCAAAATTACCACTCTCAGCACGCTCAGTTCCACTTTCAATTGCAACTAATGATTTGTTTAATACAAGTGGTGTCTTCTTAATTGAGATTAAATCATCATTTAAATATGCGCCATTTCCTTTTGAAGCATGGAACATTTGATTCAAATGTGGGTTATAAACTGCACCTACAACTGGTTTACCATTTTCAGACAAACCTAAAGATGTACAACTAAATGGGAATCCATGAACAAAATTAGTTGTTCCATCGATTGGATCAACAATGAAAGTTGGTTTATCTGTAATTTTTGTTTCACCTTTCACATAAGTTTCTTCACCAATGAATTCAAAAGAGGGATATTTAACTGAAACATATTTTTTAACTAACATTTCAACATTTTGATCAACTTGAGTAACTAAATCAACTTCATTAGCTTTATTCTCATAAGATTCGGACGTTGTACCTGCATATTGTTTTAAAATTGGACCTATTTCTGTTCTTAGAAAATTGACTAAATCTAGCTCAATATCTTTAAGTTGTTCCTTTGTTAATGCCATTATTCTATTTGTTCTTTTTTCTTTGAATTCTTGTTTTTTAAAAAAAATAAATAACTACCTAACCTGAGTCTCTATTACAATATATCTATTCTGTTTCCTCGACTTGTGTTTATATATATATTCGTAAATATAACTAGCTTATTCCAACTGGTAATTGTTCTTCAAAGGCATTCTTAATTTGCTTATGAGTGCACTCCTTCGGGAGACCGTGGTGCGAGATCTCTCAGTCGAGAAATTTTTCAGTCCAGTGAAACCTTCCAGATCTGAGATCTGGGGAAGCACTTTCAGTTACCAAAGTAACAGTTCCGTTGTGGATGAATTGTTCTTCATAGCAACGTGATGATGCAGAATTGTCAGGTTACGTTAAACTCCAACTTATAGTTTTGGAGTTTAACTGCTTTTGAATTATTGGGGGTTTATGCATTTGTATATCTATCTCTACAGGGAAACAGAGGTTTAGTCATCATATAGGACGTTGGAGCAACAAGTGAAAAATAATAAAATATTCTAACTTATAAACTGGCATTAAACTTACATAACCTTTGTATATCATATAACAATCAGCACGTATAATATACTAAATAATAGAATGTTTAAACAACTTTTTATCAGAGGCTTTCACCATTCTAGAACTACTCATAATTATTCAAAAGTAAAATTGAACTTATTTACAAAAAAAAATTGTGGATTATGTGTTACAGCAAAAGAAGAACTAGATAAGGCAGTGAGCAATAGTTTTTTTAAAGGAAGTTTAAAATACAAAACTATTGATATTAACGATCCTAAAAATAAAGAATGGTGGGAAAAATATTGTTTTGATATTCCTGTTTTACATATTGAATATGAAAATGAACCTGATAGTTTGCTTAAAATATTTCACAGAATGAAAGAACAAGAAATAATTGATAAGGTAACTCTTTTGAATAATGAATTAAGGGATAAATGAAGATAACGTATATTACCAGCAAAAAAAAACCATATATTCCGAATAAATAATCGCATTACATACAGTAAAATAAAAATTAACAATAAAATAAATAAATGATTATACATTAACCATTTTTTTCTTTTCTTTCGATCATATGCTTACCAAATATATTTGCATGCAATATTTGAAATAATGCTTTTATAACTTCTTTCTCTTTCTAGAATTATTCAATTTTATGTCTTGATCCTCTTCTGAGATTAAAAGCTTTTTTCTTGAATTAAAAACAGCTTTCACTGAGTGACCTCCTAATTTATTTTTTTTAACCTGTTTAATTTCAATTGGAGAAGGAATCGTCATTTCAAGATCATCATTTAACGAGGACGATAAGTCAAACTCATCTTCATTATTTTTTTCAGAAATTATTGATTTTTTTGTGTTTTGACGTTGAGGGAAATATACAGATTCTTCTTCTTGTTTTGAATTAATTAACTCATCTCTATTATTTTTTTTTTTAGATAATAGAGAAATACCTGCTTTATCATCAATAGGTGGAGTTTTGATATGAATATTTGAGCTCTTCTTTAAACTTAGTTCATCCTGCTTTTTTATTAGCTCTTCATTTTTCTTTTTAGAATTTTTAAGTAAAACTTGTAGTTCTTCTAATTTATCTTGTAATTCTAATTTTTCTGAAACATTTTCTTGTTTGTCTGCTTCTAGTAGTATTACTTTCTGTTTAAATCTTTTCACTTCATTAAAAGTTTCTTCAAAACTTGATTTTTCATCCTCAGCAGTTTTTTTCAGCTTTCTAGTCTCTTCTTCCAGTTCCAGTTCATGGGCTTTGATCTGAACCAACTCAACATTTAACTTATTAACTTGTTCATTGATTTTTTGAAATTTATCAAACTTTTTGGAATTTTCTTTTTCCATATCCTGTTTATATTCCTCAATTTGACTCAACCTTTTCTTTAGCATATCATTTTCAGAAGTTAGTGTATTGGAAATGATTACTTGCGCGGCTAATTTATTTTCATAATTAGAATTATCAGAAAGCTGTTGTTCTTTCAAATTTTTTTGATTAGAATCCTGCTCTTTCAATCTAATTTCCAAATTATTCAATCTCTCAATATATATTTCTTTATCTTTCAAATGATTTGTTAATTCAGATGCTTGTTCTATACTCTTTTTTGTTAATTCTTCAAATTCTGCTTCTTTTGCCCCTAAGCTACTAATCGCTTGCGTTTTCTGCAGTTTCAGTTCCAAGTTTTCTTGAACAAAGACATCTAATTTTTTTTCAGCTTCTTTTTGATTAAAAATTGTATTTTTTAGTCCTTCCATCAAACTTTCCAATAGTTCAATCTTCTCTAACACTGCTTTTTTGTCCGAAGTTATCCAATCATTTATTTTGTTAAAGTCTTGTGTCATAGTACATTGAAGGTTTTTATTATTTTCAACTAATAATAACTCTATTTTGTTTCTTAGTTCTTTAACGGAATTGGAATATCCCTCATTAATACACTCTTTAATATTTTTGCTATTGGTGGTTGCTTCATTAATGATAACTTCTCGATTTTTTGTACTTAGTTCATTATAGTATAATTTCCAACTTTCTTCCGCCTCTTTATAGATAGCAGCCGTATATTCTTTACTATCATCAGTTTTCTTTAAGATAGTATCCAAAAAATTATCAGGAATGTTATCAACTACTTTTTGATATAAAGATTGATAATGTGTTTCATTAAGATCTTCCTGCTTTGCAATGCATTCCTTTATTTTTGGAAGTTCTAATAAGAATGTACTATTTTTAATTTTTTCTTCACTCAACTGACCTGAACAGTTATCTAATTCCTTCTTCAAATATTCAATTTCTTTAATTTTTTTAGCTAAATCATTTTCAACTTCATTCTTAAGATTTTTAGCGTTCAATAATGAAGACTTCAAATTATCTATATCTTTTTTATAATAGTTAAGTTTCTCATGAATAAGTTTATTACTTCTTTTTAAATCCTGTAGTCTTGAATCATTTATGTTCTTCTGTTCTAGAAGCCATCTTGATTTTTCTTCTAAAAATGACAAAGACTTTTTATATTCAGAAAATTTATCTAATATCTTTTTACTATCAATTTCAAACGCTTTAACTTGCGATTTAAGTTTAGTATTTTCTTGAGATTGTTTTGATAACTCTTGCTTTAAATTTGAACAAATCTTTTGGGTATTGTTGAAAGCTTCTAGCAACACATCATTTGAAGAGGGTTGTGAATTATCATGGAATTCAGTCTGTGATACATTTGTATAAGTGGACTTTTCCTCTCCTAATTTTGTCTTTAAGTGCTGAGTTTCCTTTTCCTCATTGTGTTCAACGTTTCTAATCTCAGTAATTTCAAGTTCATCTTCTTCAAGAGCACCACCAATGTCATCATTGATTGTTTTTGATTGTTTTGGAGTACTGGTTTCGATATCAATTTTATTATTGCCATTTTCATTTTCATGTTTACCTTTGATTACAGACTCTTGATAAAGACTTGTGTTTTCAGTATCATCACATTCAGCTGTACTTTTGGACGCCGTAAACAATGTTTCCATTATTGAATTGTCGGTGTCATCATTTAAGCTGGTATCAGGGAATGACTCAGACTCTTTAACCCTCAGTTTGGAGAATATATTTGCTCTTGGTTTAAATGTCATGGAACTATCTCTAAAAAAATTTGTCATGATTAAATATTCTAACTTTATCTAAAAAAATTAGCCGCCGATCTTCTACTAATCAGTAAAAACGCCACTAATAAAAACTTAAATAATAACCAATAATACTTGTCTACTCTTATATAGTGAAACTGTCTCTTTTTTAATTCAATTAGATCTGTTTTGCTTTTGAAATAGGTATTAATAAAAGAACAATAATCAATATTTAATACTAAAACTTGTTCTATTTTTATAAGAATAGGACTATTAAGGGCAAATTGAATTTTAGCCGCGCTTCAATTTGCCACTCACTTATACATAAAATAAACAATTCTATTACAATTGATGATAAAACAAAGTCATGAACTGTTATCCAATCGAAAACAAAATGCTTTGATTTATATTATTGATATGTTTACTCATACTTCATTATGTTTTAGTGAATTATTAGAATGATTGAACTGAAACGAATAATTGTCAATAATTTCACAACCATTGCTACAAAATTATTAGAAGATCATACTGTATTACAATGAATCCGGTAATTAAATTATTTCAACTACGAGTATATTAGGCAGAGGGAATGGAATTTAGAGTTTATTTAACAGACTATAAACAAACATGACATTTTTAATATCATCTTGAAGATATTAAAGAAAATTTTGCTATAAGAAGTCATTTATATATTTGAAAATTTTTTACAGTTTTAACAATTTGGCCTCAACTTATTTTCTATCCATTTATGTATTATTGTTAAACGTTTTGCTAATAACGAAGTTGTTCTTTGGTGATACACCTGCTACCGTCAGGTAATTTTAAGCACAAATAGAGGCATTTTAAATTTTGTTTTTTTTCAATTTTTAGTAGCAAAAAAGCTTACGAAAAAGTTAGGAGGGGTGGCTATATCTGACAATGCAAATATGAAAAAGTTCAGATACAAAAATAACTAATTACATCAAGATAACAAATCAAGGTTAATTTATCTTTATTTTGTTATTCACAAATCTGGAAAAGAATTATTAATTACTTGTAAAAGATTTTGAAATAAAAACAAGAGATAAATCTCGTTATTATCATCAATTGTTGCCCTTTTTTCAAAGTAATTTCGTTCATTTAAAGTTGAAAACCTAATTAAGATGGGTATTGATAGGTCAAGTTTGGTCAATGGCTTTCCTGGATTCTATAGTAGTATATCAATTAAATGGAGAATTCAAGATTCTCTTTTATTAGTGTTAATGGTTATATTGAATGTCCCTGTTTATTATTTTGAACCATTTCAAAGACAATTTATTATTAATGATCCAACTATTTCACATCCCTATGCTGAACACCAACGTGTTAGTGATTTTATGTTATTTTTCTACTCTTTAATTATACCGACAATTACTATTGTTATAATATGGTCAATACTTGCCGACAATAGACATAAGTGGTATTTGTTGTATATTTCTTTATTAGGTTTATATTTTTCACTAATATCAAATATGCTATTTACAAATTTTATTAAAAATTGGATTGGTAGACTGAGACCAGATTTTTTAGCAAGATGTCAACCTAAAAAAGGTTTACCTGTTGACACATTGTTGAATGCAATTGATGTTTGTACATCTGATAATCGGGAAAGAATATTGGAGGGTTTTAGGACAACACCATCTGGTCACTCAAGTGAAAGCTTTTCAGGTTTAGGATATTTATACTTATGGTTATGTGGTCAATTGCTAACAGAACACCCACATTCTTCATTGTGGACTAAGACTTTTGCTTCATTGCCGTTATTAGTTGCATCTTTGATAGCATTATCAAGAACACAAGATTATAGACATCATTTTACTGATGTACTAATTGGATCAGTCTTGGGTTATTTTTTTGCACATTTCAGTTACCACAGATATTTTCCTCCAATTAATAGCCCAATTCCGTTCAAGCCACTTTTAGACGATTCTGATGTCATATTTACTACCGAATCTCATGAAAGATTGAGCCAAGAGGAAGAAGAAATGGAACCATTATCCAATTCTAGAGTATAACAATGTATTAATTAAGAAGTACTTTGTTTGTTATATTTACCTTAATTGGATAAAAATGATTACATCGTATTTCTATAGATGCATGAAAGTATTTACGAATTAATGGAAGTTAATAATATATCGCAAGCTTTATTGATCCCAAAAGATGCTAAAGGTAACGAACTGAAATACAATTCTGCATTTCCTGGTGCTCACCCAAATTTTATATATAAATATCTCACATTTCCTTTTTATGAACATTGTATTGTACGATAAACTATTTCCAATAATATATTATCCACCAGTATTTTCCAACTCCATTCTACTGATACCAAATGTATATCTATATTCTTACTGGTTTATATACATGATTTAATTAAGTGAATATTATTATGTTGTTCCTAAAACTTACCCGCAAATACCCTCTTCCTAAATCACAGCATGAAAAATTAATTATGAGCAATCGATGTACTGTGGTATACTTACTATACTCATATAGTTCACTCATCCAGTGTAGGAAATGTTATACACAGATACCAGCATTTATATAACAAAAAAGTATAGCCATTTAATTGTAAATAGCTTATTCAAACAAAAGTATGGTTATTTTGTAACGGTTCTAAGTAAACTAAATCAATTGTTTAATTAAAAAAATATTTTAACTTTTAAATATTTAACAGTATTTAAGTTATTCAAGGAGAAGAGGAAAGAAATATAAGATACACCATCTATATTTCATATTAATTAGAACAAGTTCTTTAAAAACACACATTTAGCATATTTTTTTTTATTATTTTAAGTTGTCGAATTTATAGCATATATGTCATTAAGTCATCTTACTTTAAATGAGTATTATGAAATTCAAAATAATGAGCTAGAAGCTCTGCGATCTATCTATATGGAAGATTTTATAGATTTAACTAGAAAGAAATCAAGTTGGGATAAACAACCTCAGCTTATATTTGAAATATCTCTTCGATCAACTCATAAAGAACCGGCAGAAGCATCATTAACATTACATGTTGAAGTAACACCAATGTACCCTTATACAGCTGCAGAAATTAGTTTTAAAAATGTTGAAAATGTAATGGACAGTCAATTACGTAAATTGAAAGATCAGTTTAAGAAAATTTGTAAAGATGCCAAAGGACAAGAACATATTTTTGAAATAGCTTCGCAAGTACAAGAACAATTAGATGATTCTCAAAATATGGCTAATCCACAGTCATTAGAAGATGAAAGAATTCAACGTATTCAAGAAGAGAAAGATAAACAAGAACAAGAAGAAAGAGAGAATGCTATCCAAAGAGAAGAGAATAGATTAACAGAACAGAAAATGATTGACGAAATTGTTCAAAAAGAGTTGGAGAAAAGAAAAGATGACGATGATGTACTGTTTAACCCTGGTGCTCCAATAAATTTACTACCTCCATCAGAATGGATTGCATCTGGAGAAGCTATCGTGTTCTCAAAAGATATTAAAGCCAAATTACCAAATAATTCAGTCTATAAATTTAGAGGTGTTGTTAATCCTGTTCCAATAAAATTATCAAACGATATACTTTCTTTTGGAAAACAACATTTGGTTAAACCTTACATACCTCCTGAATCACCATTAGCGGCAACACTTATGTCATCAGGTATTATGGAAAATTTTTATTATCTTTTAACTGAAATCGAATTGGATAATTCTTATTTTAACACCAGTAATGGGAAAAAAGAAATTTCTCATTTAGAAAAAGAACTAGATTCAATACTTAAAGTATCACACGATAATGTAAATAAATTATATGCATATACCATAGAGAGAATGGGCAGAAATAACGCAACGTTTGTTTGGAAGATACGGCTGTTGTCTGAATATTATGTAACGGTTCCTTTAACTGATATTATTCAATCAGTTGGATTTGTGAATTTAGCTACTGCCCGTGGATGGATGATAAGAATGTTAGAAGGTTTAGAAGCATTACATAAAGTAGGTATTTTCCATAAAAGCATAGAATTGCAGACAGTTATTTTGGTGAAAGATTCAGATTTTGGCACAACCATTCCAAAATTAATTAATCCAAGTTATGGGTATACAATAACGAATATGCTCCAGAGATATCCAAATAACAGCGGAAAACTGGAAGAATCTTATTGTCCTTGGCAAGCTCCAGAGCTTGTTACAGTAAGGAACAGTAAACCACAAAGAATGACTGATATCTGGGATATTGGTGTTGTCTTTTTGCAAATTATTAACGGTATTGATACCCTTATAAATTTTGCTTCTCCGAGAGAGTTTCTTGATAATGCTCCAATAGAGGAAAGTTTACATGATTTCCTAGCAAAGATGTTGGAAGAAGATCCTAAAAAGAGATCAGGTGCGTTAGAGTTATTACCCATGAAATTTTTAAGAACAAACATAGATATAAATTCAAATAAATTATTAACGCCATTCGATAACAGCAATTCCTCTAGCTCAACCAAACCATCATCATCAGGTACAATGGGTATTAGCTCACGTACTCTTTCGCAATCTAGTAATAGAAGAAGATCATTTAATGTTGGTTCAAAGTTCCACTCAGCTAATACCGCTGTACGTTCACGTTATGTTTCAGATTTTGAAGAAATTGCTGTTTTGGGTCAAGGTGCTTTCGGTCAAGTTGTTAAAGCACGTAACACTCTAGATAGTAGGTATTATGCTATTAAGAAAATCAGACACACAGAAGAAAAATTATCCACAATTTTAAGTGAAGTGATGTTATTAGCTAGTTTAAATCATCAATATGTTGTAAGATACTATGCTGCGTGGTTGGAAGAAGATACGTATGATGAAAATGTAGTAGAAACAAGTGAGGAAGAAGATTCTTCATTTGATGAAGATGAGAATGAAGAACAAGAACCTGGAAATAGTGTTGATGACAGCGATTTATTTAATCAATCCAGCATCTATAGAAGTAGGACAGATGCTGACTTAGATAATAGTAACTGGGATTTTATTTCCAATTCAGGCTACCCAGATATAGAGTTCGCTAACAGTTCCACAAATCAGAACACGACAACATTGTCTATTGCTAGATCTAGTGAATTAAGTGATGATTCTTCGTCAGACTCATCTTCAGATGAAGAGTCTGAAAGTATGCTTAAAATGAAGACAGCAATCAAAAAAAATAAAGTTCTGAACTCAAAAAAGAAAAGTACATTATTCATCCAGATGGAATATTGTGAAAATAGAACATTATATGACTTAATCCATTCTGAAAACTTAAGTGAACAACGTGATGAATATTGGAGACTATTCCGTCAAATTTTAGAAGCTCTAAGTTATATACATTCACAAGGTATCATTCATAGAGATTTGAAACCAATGAATATTTTCATTGACGAATCCAGAAATATTAAAATTGGTGATTTTGGTCTTGCTAAGAATGTGCATAAGTCTGTCGATATTACGAAGTTGGATTCTCAATCCGTGTCTGGAAGTACGGATAATTTAACATCTGCTATTGGTACCGCTCTTTATGTTGCTACAGAAGTTTTGACGGGAAAAGGTAGGTATAATGAAAAAATTGATATGTATTCTTTAGGTGTTATCTTCTTTGAAATGGTTTATTCGTTTAGTACTGGTATGGAAAGAGTATTGATTCTGAAAGACCTTAGATCTCCTACCATCAAGTTTCCCGCTGGATTTGATGATTTAAAAATGAAACTTGAAAAGAAAATCATCAGGCTATTGCTTGATCATGATCAAAGAAAACGACCAGATGCAGGTTTGTTATTGAATAGTGGCTGGTTA
The DNA here is from genome assembly GCA_030565105.1 of Vanderwaltozyma verrucispora. Classification (NCBI taxonomy): domain Eukaryota; kingdom Fungi; phylum Ascomycota; class Saccharomycetes; order Saccharomycetales; family Saccharomycetaceae; genus Vanderwaltozyma; species Vanderwaltozyma verrucispora. The sequence goes on from JAJMAX010000032.1 coordinate 55,008, forward strand.
CCAGCTAAACATGAAGATGATGTCATAAAAGAAGCATTAAAAAGTTTGGCAGATCCATCTTCGCCTTGGCAACAAAAGGTCAGAGAAACATTATTTACACAATCTTATAGTTTATCAAATGATATTTTGTATGATAATTCGAGACCTGTTTCGACACCATTCGGACAAATTTTGCGCTCTAGAATGACAGAAGAAGTTGTAGCCATATTTAGAAAACATGGTGGTATTGAAAATAATGAACCCCCTCGTGTGTTCCCCAAAGCACCAATATACAGCAATCAGAATGTTTATGAAGTATTGGATATGGGTGGCACAGTGTTACAACTTCAATATGATTTAACATACCCAATGGCAAGATATCTATCAAAAAATCCAAATTGTATTTCCAAACAATTTCGTTTTCAACAAGTCTACAGACCACCCCAAAATACGAAGTTGACTTTAGAACCAAGAAAATTTGGAGAAATTGACTTTGATATCATTTCACACTCGTCAGTTAACTCCCCATTTTATGACGCTGAAAGCATTAAAATTATTGATGAAATTTTAACAGCATTGCCAGTCTTTGAAAAGACGAATACAATGTTTATTATGAGCCATTGTGATATTTTGGAAAGTGTATTCGATTATTCTAATATTGATAAAGCCCAAAGGCCTTTGATCTCTCGTATGCTTTCGCAAATTGGATTTGCAAAATCATTCAGAGATGTCAAAAATGAACTAAAATCGCAACTAAATATATCATCTACTTCTTTGAATGATCTGGAATTATTTGATTTCAAACTTGATTTTGATGCAGCAAGAAAAAGATTCCATAAAGTGATGATGGATAGCCCTTACTTAAGAAAGGTTGACGAATCGTTATTATATATATCCAAAGTTATAAATTACTTTAAACCATTTGAAGTTACGAGAAATGTTGTTTTGTCACCATTAGGAAATTATAATAGTGCCTTCTATAAAGGCGGAATAATGTTTCAAGCAGTTTATGATGATGGATCTACTAGAAATTTAGTAGCAGCGGGGGGTAGATATGATAATTTAATATCATATTTTGCAAGACCTTCTGCCGAAAAGAGTACCAATATTCAACGTGCTGTCGGATTTAATCTGGCTTGGGAAACTATATTTGGTGTAGCTCAGAACTATTTTAAACTTGCAAATGGTGGCAAGGCTAAAAAGAGAAATAAATTTTTGAAGGACACAGCCATTGATTGGAAACCAAGTAGATGTGATGTTTTGATATCTAGTTTTTCTAATTCTTTATTAAATACAATAGGGTTAGAAACGTTAACCCAATTGTGGAAGAGCAATATAAAAGCTGATATGTTACGAAACTGTAATTCTGTTGAAGATGTCATATCAGGGGCACAAAGAGATGGTGTCGATTGGATTATTTTAATAAAACAGCAAAGCTACTCTCTAACTGGTCATAATAGAAAATATAAACCACTTAAAGTTAAGAGATTATCAACTAATACAGATATTGATTTGGATATTGATGAATTTTTGGTTATCTATCAACAAGATATGGGTAATTCAGCATATCCTACTGATCGCCTATCTTTGACAGATTCTTTACATGAAGAACCAAGACATTGGGATGATGGTAGCAGTGCTAACAGTAGCCAAAACGGTGAGCAAGATGAAAATCTAACTCTTATTTCCAAACAGAAAATCATTTATGTGGCAAATCAGGCTACAAGGTCTAAAAAATCAAATAAAAGAGATAAATGGATATATGAAGATGCAGCAAAAAGTGCTTCCAGTTCAATTATTAATAGTTTGTCGAATGCTCCAATAATTACAGTGGATACATTAAGAGAAGAGACAATGGAGATTATTTCAATAACATCTTTGGCTCAAAAAGATGAATGGTTAAGAAAGGTGTTTGGGTCTGCCAATAGTGCAACACCTAGAAGTTTTGCAACTAGTATATATAATGCATTGTCAAAAGAAGCATCCAAAGGACATAAATGGGCAATTGTGTTCAGTCACAAGACAAATCAATCTGCGGTAATTGATTTACAAAGATAGATTCATACATAATTTATATAAATTAAAAAATAGTAATAATGAGGAAGATGAATGTTATTGAGTGAAATTGATTGATCAGTGAAAAGATTACTAAATAAGTAGATGAAATGATGGATATTTATTAAATTAATACCGGAAACTACTTAGGCACGTGACTTCAATATTATATATTTTCTATAATGAAGGATTTATTCAGTAGATTTAATATATATTAGTGAGATTTATCAGTCTGAATAATATCATTGATGCGCTGTTTGTGATACAATTGAGAATGATTAATCAATCAATTGATATTGATCATCATTATACATATATTTGGTTATGAAAAGAACAGCGTATGAAACTTATTTTATTTTATTGCCAAGTTTTCTAATTTCATTATCGATCTTCTTTTACTAACAACATTTACTTTAATGATTTAATAAAATAGTGTATTATTTAATGAACGTGCAACACCTGCTACTTTGACAGAATTCAAAGATGCTCTTTCGAATATGTTGGAATCAATTATGGATCCATGGGCCTTAGAATTTAAAGCTTACAGATGTCTAATTAAAAACTTAACAAATGATGCTGCTAAAGTAATGTATTCCGTTTCCTTCTCATATCAAAATAGACGTACAGTACTTTTACAGGACAAAAATGCAATTATTACAAGTTCTAATTCAAATGATATCCCTAATGAACTGATTTTCAATGGTTGTAGTACAGGTAGTGCTGAGCCAATTGATAATATTCTTTCTTCAAAATTATCAAATATCTGGAACCAAAGACAAGGTGTAAAAGGTGATGCAGGTGAAACCTTAAAAACAAACGATTTAATAATCAGAGTTGTTAATTTATTTTCCGCCACAGGTTTTAAAGGTCTTCTGATTGTTTTAGAATCTTTAGATGATGTTACACAAGATGGATTTACAAAATCAACAGAACGCATACGAAATATTTTAAATGAAATTGATTGTAAAGAACTTAAATTCAGTGATGAATCCTTGATTTCAGGGAAAGAAAACTATTTAGGAGATTTAGCATATCAGCACGTTCGTGTTTTAGAATTTTAGATATATTATATATGAGTTAATTACAAGTTGATTGTACTATTTTACATATAAAAAATTATTAAGATTGCAGAATTATTTTAACAATTAAATTTCGTTATTTAGTGTTATGTACATTAATTATATAAAAGTGAAAAACATATTAATTTGCTAATTTACTCAATAAATCTTGAATACTTGAAGTAACCGTGTTGCTAGCTCCTTCATCATTGTCTTTATCATTTTTGTTATCATCTATATCAAGTGCTGGTTCATATTCCTCAATATTCTTATCATCTGATGATACACTAGTATTATCATCAATTTTTTGTTTCTTGCCTGTAAAATTATCTGACGTTGATTCTAAAATTCTTTTTAAAGTATTTGCATCATCAGTAGTAGCCGGTACAACTGCACTTTCCATTTCTTTATCACTATTATTATTCATAGAATCAAGATTATCTTTTCCAATAGTTTCAGTGTCATGCTCCCCTGCTTTTTCCTTAACATCATCCTCATCCTCATCCTCATCACTTACTTCATAAGTTGGTAATATATCATCATCTATATTCGACTCACTTAATGTGGTTGGGTTTTTTGATGCCAAAGACATATCAATCTCTCCAAGTGCATTTTCATCTTTTTCAAGTAAACTTTTTTGTTGATCTAACAATTGAGTTAAGATTTCAATTGTTTCTTTCCTTACTTTTATTGAATGTGCAGTCAAATCTTTTGCAGTTTCACCAATTTTTACAATTGTTTTGAAATTTTCATTATACACAACAGAATTTGGATCCAGTGATTTTACTGCTTCGTCGAATCTTAATTTTGAAGCATAAGAATTTTGATGACTTTTTATCATTTCTTTTTCATTATTAACCAATTCTTTCAAATTTGGTGGAATAGACGTATTTGAATTTGAAGAAGAACCGGATGTCTTTGAAGAAGAAGACACTTTTTTCAAAATACTTCCAATCTTATGCAAAACATCTTTTGTAAAAATATTTCTATCATTCCAAATATCAAAAACTCTCTTAACTTTTTTTCTTAAATCACTTGGTAATGTTGGATAAACTGTTTCAAATACAATTATTGAAGAATTACCAAATGCTTCTTGAAATTGACCTATTTTTTTCCTTTTAGCTTCTTGAACAACATGATTAGCTAAATATATACCTAATAGCTTCCTTCTTGTATTTATTCCCGATTTAGTCATGTATGTTTCCCATGCTTTTGCAATTTCAGTAGCATCTCTGTGTTGTGAAAGCAACCATTTAGAAGCACTAGCAATTGATTCTTGAGAATCTTCTAAAGTATTCAATTTTGAAACGAATTGATCTGAGGAAAATGCCATTTCTTACTACAACTGTTAGAATTGTTTTTGGAGATAATTATATATATCGATAATTCGAATATGTATAGGTTTCTGTTGTTGTCTGATTGTCTTACTTGATTGTACTTAAACCTCATCTTCATTGCAATTTACAATATTTTACTTTGAAATATTTCAATTTTCATTTTTTCAATGGGCTCTGTCGAAATTTGCAGTGAAAAATTACAAATTTACATACAAAAAAGTTGATAATGAGCCACCAAGAACTACAATTAATAGATAATAAAGATAGAAGGTTGGCTGAATTTCTATTAATTTAAGAGAGGGAGAGGGAGAGAGACGTTACGATTACCTTAGAACTTTTGCCCTTCAGGAAGCAGCTTTTGGTTCTTGAAGAGGCATAAAAGTTGATGAGAATGTTTTTGAAATCTTCTTAATTGCTGCATCTTATATTGATAATTTTGTGCATTAAATGGACTTCTATTTTAATAGTAAAATATTCTTGCTTACTTGAATCTGTATGTCTGAATGCACTAATCACAGCTTGTTCTCTTATCCATAGTACCTCACGTCATACAGTTCATTCTCTTTAAAGAAACTTTCAGTTGTGTGATGCAGGCAATTGAACTTTAATAGCTCTGGTGCATATGTACCAATGTTATTAAATTGTGAACACTCTGTGATAGTCATTGATTTTGGCGATGATCGTTATGTTTTATCATTGAAACGTTTATACTTTGTTCATTGTTCTGTATAGACAATTTTTCGGTTATAACCTTTTTATGTCTTTCGAAGCTCGTTTAATGCTGAAAATATGAAGAATGCATATTTAAGAAGGAGGATATAGAGAAATTTTTAGTAAATTAGTACTAGAAAGTTTTAAAATTTGTCATTATGATTAGTATTTTTTTATAATCAATTGAGTAATAGGGTCAATTGAGCTATTCTTTGTGTTTAAACATCGTTTTCACTAAGTTTTTTTGAGTTAGCTTTATCGAATTCGTTTTGAATCTGTCAGATTAAAAATGTGTCTATCTTTAATTAAAGAACAATCAATTGTCACAACATTAATTGGTCTTATTACTAGTTATGTTTTATACAAATGCTTTTTTGCTCAATCAATAAAACCTGTACCATTTTCTCTTCCAATTCCAGAAGAAGCTAAAGAAGGTTGGAAAGGTAAGCAAGCTTCTACTACTGGTATTTACGATCCAAGTGAACCAGGCAGAATTCAATGTCACTGCCCTGCTACTGGTCAATACTTAAATTCATTTCCTTCTAAAACAACTGACGATATTAATGATATGGTTAAGAAGGCTGAAACTGCTCAAAAAGAATGGGCTAAATCTTCTTTTGACAGAAGAAATAAGTTTTTAGTCTCTTTAGAAGATTATATTTTAAAAAATCAAGATTCAATTGCTCGTGTTGCTTGTAGAGATTCAGGTAAAACAATGTTAGATGCTTCAATGGGTGAAATTTTAGTTACTTTAGAAAAAATCAAATGGATTTTAAAACATGGTGAAAAGGTCTTAAAACCATCTAGTCGTCCAGGTCCAACTAATTTTTTTATGAAATGGTATAAAGGTGCTGAAATTAGATATGAACCATTAGGTGTTGTAAGTTCTATTGTTTCTTGGAATTATCCTTTCCATAATTTATTAGGTCCAATTATTGCTGCTTTGTTTACTGGTAATGCTATCGTTATGAAATGCTCAGAACAAGTCGTTTGGTCTTCTGAATATTTTACTAATTTGGTTCGTGAGTGTTTAATTGCATGTGGAGAAGATCCAAACTTAGTTCAATTATGTTACTGTTTACCACCATCTGAAAATGACAATGCTGCAAACGATTTTACTTCTCATCCAGGCTTTAAGCATATTACTTTCATCGGTAGTCAACCTGTATCTCATCATATTTTGAAGTGTGCTGCTGATTCATTAACACCAGTTGTTGTCGAATTGGGCGGTAAGGATGCTTTTATTGTTTTGGATTCTGTTAAAGATTTAAAGGCATTATCTTCTATTATCTTACGTGGTACATTCCAATCTTCTGGTCAAAATTGCATTGGGATTGAAAGAGTTATTGTTAGTGAAAAAAATTATGAGCCATTACTTGAAATTTTAAATGAACGTATGACTTCAACTCCAATGCGTCAAGGTTCTGATATTGATCGTATTAGAGATGTCGATGTTGGTGCAATGGTTTCTGATAATAGATTTGCTCAATTGGAAGAATTAGTTCAAGATGCTGTCTCTAAAGGTGCTAGATTACTACAAGGTGGTTCTCGGTTCAATAGTCCTGATTTCCCACATGGTCATTACTTTCAACCAACATTATTAGTTGATGTTACACCAGATATGAAGGTTGCTCAAAATGAAGTATTTGGTCCTATTTTAGTTATGATGAAAGCATCTAACACCGATGATTGTATTGAATTAGCAAATTCTGCTCCATTTGGTTTAGGTGGTTCTGTTTTTGGTGCTGATTATTCGGAATGTAATTACGTTGCTAATAGATTACAAACTGGTAACGTTGCTATTAACGATTTTGCCACTTTTTATGTCTGCCAATTACCATTTGGTGGTATCAACGGTTCTGGTTATGGTAAATTTGGTGGCGAAGAAGGTTTATTGGGATTATGTAACGCTAAGAGTGTCTGTTTTGATAAATTACCATTTGTTTCAACACAAATTCCTCCGCCATTGGATTATCCAATCAAGAGTAACAAAAAGGCATGGGCCTTTGTTAAAAGTTTTATTACTGGTGCTTACACTTCATCAGTATGGGAACGTGTCAAAGCTTTAGCATCTTTGGCTCAAAATGCTAAGTAAATATGATTATTGTTTTAAAAGTATTTGTCGTAAATATATAGATTTAGTATATATTAACCTCTATATAATTCAAAATTAGTATTGAAAATTGACAATTATTTTTGCTAACTACAGGATTATGAATATCTATTAAAAAAGTTATATAAAATAAAATAATTTAGAATACACCTAATTCATTATATTTTTTTCAGCTTGTTTGAATTGGTCTTGTAACTTTGTGTTGTACTCTTTATGAAGCTTTTCTAAGTCTTGTAATACTTTTGAGATAGAATCGTCTTTTTTGAATTGTTTTAATTGCTTAATAATATCACCTCTAATAAAACCAAGGGAATTTTTCATTGATGAATTTTTATAATTTTCGAAAACCTGCTTTATTTCTTTACACAATAGCATTCTAGATTCTGTTGTTGGAGGTGGTAGCAAAACTTTTAACAACTGCTCATTATTACGATCTTTTTCTGGATTTAAATTCAATCCTGCACCCATAATAGTACTAATAATTTCTTTACTATCTTTTGGATCATATATAGTAATTAATAAAGAGTTCTTTCCCTTCAAAGAAGTAGCAGCAACATCTGTAAATTTTGAACCGTTTTGCAGTTTTAACTCGTCAAATATCTTTGGATTAGCTTTACCTTGTTTTAATACATTAAGTTTTTTTAGATGTTGCTCTAAAGTATTTGCATATAATTCTTTTGCTTTATTAAGATAATCTCTTGGATTTTCAGTTTCTAATTTCTCACTTTCTTTTGCATTCAATTTATTGGATATTTTGGTTTCCTTACGAGAGCTTGAACCTTTCTTTAAAAGAGAAGCAGAAATGGTGAATCGACGTTTACAAATATAAATTGGTATATCAGTTTTCAGTCTCAACATTGTTTCTTTCGTTGTTGTTCATATATAAAGATATATACCCTGAGTTTTAACCTTATTGTTTCTCTTAATTTTTCAAATGCAAGGGTATATATACTCCATATATCAAAATTTTTTGAATCTGCTAAAGAACTAGCGTGCAGCTACAAAGATTAAGCAAATAATATGGTCAGTAGATGAGGTTTGTTAAAATAATAGTCTAATTACGTGTCTCATTTAATGTTATAAAAGTTTACAGCTTCTGAACATTATGTAAATGTCATTGGTCAATTTATTTTTCTTTCGAAAGTTCAAAATTAACGTTTTGGTAAAATATTAAGTAATACAACTACTAAATATAATTTTATATATATGATATTGATGATATTTTTTTTATTATAATATACAAATGTAGATATATATATTCTTAAAACAGTCTTTTATTCTTTTCAGATAAAAATTCGAGAACTTTGTTTATGATTCAAACTTTGAAGAAATATGCTACTAAAGGATTCGTCAAAATAAAAGTGTTTACGAAGAAATAAATAATGAAGAACAAATATCCTCTAATTAAATTCCATGAAAGGATTTAATGCACGAACTGTCAAACATGGTAATGCCATACCAACTTCTGCTCTTAATAAAACTGGAATTTCTTGTAATTCTTTTATTTCTTGAATGTAATTATCATTTTCAACTCTCGATGTTGTAGTAGAAATGAACCTCTGTAATGCATCATCACCATTAACGTCTGCAGGAACTCTCAATGAAGGGGTTTTCAAATTCAGCCTTTCTAATTCTCTAGACATAACTTCACTTACTAATGGCTCGCCGTTTAATATTTTTTCAATTTCAAGAACTGCAATTTCTTTGGAAGTTTGTTTGAATTTATTTTTAATAGAATTTCTGTATGATTTAGGATTTTGTTCATCTATTGGGACAAAAGTCGCACTGTCAATACCTTTTTGCCAATGTAACTCAAGAACCCTACTGACAGCATCAAATTCCGCTTTGATCAAAGGTAGTTGATCACCGTGGACTCTTTTTTCAATACCAAACTCTGGTATTATTACATCAAATGAAGATTCGTAAACTTGTGTAATTTTAGCCATAGTTAATAATTGGCCAGTCGCGTTACCCATGTTATTAATGGTTTTAGACAATATTAAATGAATACCTTGTTCTTGAGCCTGTGCTGCACAATCCTTTTTAAAATTACAATAATCTAAAGTAATCTTAAGAGTTTCAATGTCTTCTTCATATGGTTGTTGGTTTAAAATAGATTTTAATTGTCTGTGAACAACATGATCCGCATATCTTCTCATTGGTGCTGTAAAGTGTGTATATAACGGCATGTTTGTAATGAAATTACCGTATTGGTCGGGTTCTGTTTTACCAGCAACAAAATATTTACCTCTTGCCATGGTTTTAAACAAAAGAAGTTCAACAACCGTTCTTGTATCTAAATCAGTTATCGAGGCAATTGATTTTAAAACTGAATCTGAAGTGCTGATATCAATTTCATAGCCCAACTTATGTACCTTTAATTTAAAAGATTCTAATTTGTTTGGAACAGGTTGAAGTTGTTTTCTTAAAAATGCCAAAGGTCCTAATTTAGTGTATAGTTTTTCTGCAACTGTAGCATTGGTTTTAATTTGAAGTTCGTTAAAAATAGCAAAACCCAAAGTTCTATCCAAAATATTTAAATCAACTTCAACCTTTTCATCATCCAAACTTTCGAATAGTGAAAAGCTGGGTATCAAATCAATATCGGCAACACCCATCCTTTTGGAATAAAATGATTTAGCAATATCATGTACCTTTGATAGATAAGATGGTCCTTCATTGATTTCCAATTCTTTATCGATTTCATCCACAGTCATCAATAATGAAGGGGATATTATACTCTCACCTATCCATGTTGATTGGATATTGTAGGTTGAAGGGTCAAGTGTATAGACTACAGAAAGAGCAACAGATTCTTTATCTTTTTCTAATCCCAATTTTTTGTTTAATTCATTTGGTAGCAATTGTACTACCTTCTGAGGCATAAATACACCTAATGATCTCTTTCTAGCTCTTCTGTCCAAAGAAGAACCCTCTTCAATATGAGCTGTAACATCAACAACATGACACCCTACTTCAAGATCACCGTCACTATTGGTTTTAACATGAATAGCAAAATCTGAAATATCAGCATTAGCTAATATGCCTAATACGTTACATTGTGTTTCATTAGTAAATCTCGTTCTCTTTCCTAGCATTTCTTGCGTCAATTGAGTAGTTTGGAAATTAGATCTTTCGACAGTTTGATCCTTTGGATCCAAATATTCATTCGATAGAAAATTATTATCCCTCAAAATAGAGTCTATTTCAATCTCTGGATTATTGATTTCACCCAATTCCGATACCAAGATACCGAAAGGATGCAATGAAGTTATTGGCCAACGTTTAATTGAAGCAACAAATAACTTATCTGCATAGTTATCTGACTTTTCCACAAAATCTTTTGGAGCAAATTCAGTTGGAATGGCAAGTAATGGAACTTTTTTATCCGTTGGTTTAAACCAAACAATTTTTGGAGCATGGTTTAATTTTTCTTGATGATCTGATTGACCTTGTTGAGATGGTCTTAATAAACCAAGTGTACCACTGAATAACTGTCCTGGAATACGATCTAAAACAGCAACAACATGTCCTGCATACAATGGTTTGAAATCATCATTAATTTCTTCTTCTTCACCTAATAACAAAGACTGACCTTCAACTTCAACATCATCATTCTTCTTTTGGGTAGGACGTTGTTTTAAAGAACCTTTTCTTTTAATACTTGATTTGTTTGGTGACTCTAAAACACTATCATCATTTGAAATTTCCGAAGAAGTTGATAAGGTGCTTGCTAATGGCGTGGCTGCCGATGCATCATTATGATAATCCTCATGAGTATCCAAAGAAACAATATCTTGTTGCGTGGTTGCGTCTTTTCTTCTTTTCTTTTGTTCCTTTTCTCTTTTAGAATCCCAGACATCGTCGACAACTAATAGTTCAACTGCCACTAAATCACCCTCTAAAGCTCTATTACGATCTTTGGAACCACAAATATAAATGTCAGCATCTAATACACCATCTGTAGACACCCATGCATCTGATCTATTTTTTTTATTCACACGTAATATACCTGCTACCAATCTACCTTCTTGAATTAATTGTGGTATGTTAGCTTGAGGTAAGTACGGTGAAAATAATGATTTACGTTGATTTGAGTTATTATTATTGTAAATTTGAATTGAACCATTTGAAGCCCTTGGTTTATGACCTTGTTGAAAAAAAGTAGGAGGTTCTAAACCTCCGATGGAGTTATAATCTCTTGATAGTGAATTTCTATGACGGAATGGGGATTGCTGAGAATTAGATGATTGTAAATGATTTCTCCAATTTGCATTTTGGTTTAAATTATTTTCATTGCTCCTTGACTTTGAACGACGATGGGTTGAAGAAGTTAGAATAAAATCGTCATCATTACCATTGTTATCATTATTACTTGGAGTTGGAGGAAACTTAAAAGAAGAGTTTCCGGAAGTGGATGTATTAATGACATTTTTACCATGAGGAGATGCTTGAGGGGCTCCTATATTTGTAGATGTAGATGATGATGAAGGAGTTGTTGGTGGGAATGTAAAACCTGAAGGTTTATCTGTTAAATTATCATCTAAAGACAAATCTTCAACAGAAACTGTAACACCAACAAATCTTTTTGCTTGTTCTTCAGCTGCCGCTTTTTTAGCTTCATTTAATACCAAAGATTGTCTCCTTGAATGTCCATACATGCTTGATTGTGAGCCCGTCCTTCTATGACTATTATTAGAATCTTGTGAATAAGTGTTGTTATTATTACTGTTACCACTCATATTAAAATTATTACTATTATTATTATAATAACCCGAATTATTTCTAGAATGTGATCTACTCTTTTGTCCGTAATAACCTGCATTTGGCGTTAAGCTATTAGTATTACTATAGTATTGACCATTACCCTGTTGCTGCTGTTGAATAATTTGTTGCTGTTGTGCTTGAACAACTTCCAATTGTTTTTGAAGAGTAAACTGTTCAACCATTAAATTTGTCAATTCACTCTGTGATCTTCTATGTGCAACATGAATTTGTTTTGGGTTATTCTTGCCACCTTTCGTATTGACAAATGCCATATTATTCTGATTTCTATTATATTCAGCCATTCTAAATTGAAAAAATTACAAAAGAGAAATGAACTTTATACTATAAAAAAAAAAAATGATCTGAATTGAACTGTTCAGTTAAAAATATTCCCTTATCTATTTTTAAATTGACTAGCAATGTAACTAACCTCAAATATATATTGATGCCAAATTGATAAGTAACCTTTATTATCGTTTTATTCCTTATTTCGAAACTAATTAATTATATTTTAGTTTTTTTAGAAAAAAAAAAAAAATTAAAAGCCCAATAAATTGTCTCAATTGTATCCCTAGTCCGGGTTGATAAAATTAAACGTTAAAATATGATGAATATAAGTAAAGTAGTACTAAATACCAATTTTTCAATGAATATATCGTTATTTCTTCAGTTTAACCACGGTATCCGGAGTTAACGATTTAAATAATATAGCAACACTGAGTTTTAAAATGTAAATTGCGATACTCAATTATTTTTTTTATACCAGTCCAAATTTAAAATAGCAAAAAAGAATCAGCTTCTTATCAATTTTCAAACTATATTAAGAAAACCAAATATAATATATTCGTATATATATGTGTATATATATATTTATATATATTTATATTTTTGTACTTCAAATGAACAATACTTCTCTATATTACTTCTCTTAACACTGAACAAAGACATATCATTGTAATAAGGAATAGTAAATCTTTGTATTTATACTCTTTATATTTCAATTTTTCTCCCAAGCTTCAGTTGCCTTCTCGCCACATTCCAGTTAGCTCTCCTCCCTTTTTTTTGTTTCTTTGTATGGTCGTATGTTGTGATGAATATACCAATAATAATTTGAATATAGGCGTATTTACATGGGGTTTATGTATTTGTATATATATATATATATACAAACATGCACTTAACTGTGTATATAAGCCATTGAGTGCTCAATTTAGTCTTGTTTCTTTGCTGAAACTGTAAGAAGTTGAGTATTCCCAATGCCATAGTAACTTAAAGCTCTTAAGAAGCCAAATAAGAAATTTGCACTGAATGACCAAATCATCAAACCTATTATAAGTGATAAGACTTCATAATAACCAACAGGTTCAATAAATGCAGTTAATGAATTATAAAATAATGTCCAGGTAACTGAAGATTTCCAAATAAAGAAAAAATCTTTGTTATTATTCATACAACCTTTCCATTCTCTGCAATGTTTTTCAACCATTGCTGCTTTTGTTCTTCCTGAACCACATTGGTTTGTAATGTAATTTTCTTTACATTCAATTGATTTCTCTTTTAAATCTAATTTAGTTTCAACTAAAGAAATATGAATATCATGGATCCATAATTTTAGAAATTTTAATCCAATTGTAATTAATGAAAATATTACAATACAATTTAGTGAAAATTGTAGATAATAAAAGAAAGAATATAACAAATTAAATCTTGGATTAGAATTTTTTAAATTTAATAATGGTGATGGTAATTTGTATATTTCCTTTGTTATATCATATCTTTTTCTATTCATTTGTAATTTTTCATACTTCAAATGATTATTTAGAAATAATTCAGAATATTCAATACTATCATCATCTAAGATCGGCGGTTTATCTAAATTAGATTGAATAAACTCTTTTCTGTTCAGTTTTATACCTTTCGGGAGTAAACTTATGTTATATATTCTAGATGCAATTAGTATTCCTAATGATGTTGGTGATAATAATCCATTTATTATTACATTTATTGAAGGAATTTCAAAATTTTTATTACCAAAATAATTAAATCGAAGTGGTTTCTTCAATTTCTTATTTTGACTTTTATTATCAATTAAATTCCTACCAGAGGAATTCATTAAATGCAATCTTTCGTTATCTGTATATTTACTAATTTTTTTTTTGTTTTTATCAAGATTCGATACTCTTGAAGCATTTTTATTTATTCCATCTTTTCTATCAATACCATTGTCATCATTGTAATCATCAATTAATTCAATTTCTAATGTCTTTCTCAATGGTGATGGTTTTGTAGGGAAATGAGGCATATATCTATTAAAAATTTCATCAGATGATATGTTTCGTAATTTTCCATGTTGTAGCAAACGTCTATGTTGTGGGGATAATATGCTATTTTTATTTTCATGTCCTCTAGTTGTAGTCATTTTTAATTCTTATGTATCATTAATAATTCCATATAATGATCAGAAGGATAGCAATATGTTTCTATATTTAGTAAAAAAAAAGTAGTTATAGGAGTTAAAGTATCCCCAAATCTAAAGATCCAATTGATCAACAATGAACAAAATAAATATATTTTTAAGAGGTCACAGTATTCTTATTGATTCATCAACCAGTGATAATTTTAATATAATGAACACTTTAAAATTTCTGAAATAATGTATCTAATTTTTGTTAAAAGGCTAACAAATGTTTTCACAAAAGCACAAAAAATATAAGTAATGCTAAAAAACTAAACTAAACTGGAATTCCCTTATAATTAAATTCTGTTAATCTAACAATGTTCTATACCTTGTATTTTACTTTATTCATTAAAGATATACTACACAATTGGCTTGTATTTGATATATCTAAAATAGCTAAACCTTATTCGAATTCATTATTATTTTCATTTTCGTATACAGTTCCTTCGCATAACCACAAAGACCGATGAGTTTCCATCTCGTTTGAAAGATTTTTCAGTAAATGATGACAAAATAAGCAATGAATCAATCATCTATAGTTGATCTCTCCAGTATACAATTGGGAATTGGACGATAATGTGGCATTTAGAAGGGATACTGGTAGTGTAAAATAATCCAATTTGTTATCTTCATATTTTGGTACCTTTGGCGAACTTAAATAAAAGCAATACGTGAAATTTTATATTTTTTGAACTATATATATCTATTAGAGCAATTTTTTTTTGATTCATTACCTTTATATATTGATTGAACTTGAATGATCAAGTAATTAGAATCATGTAAAAAATTATGGGGTAGATACTAGAATTATTGTTTGGCAGGTTTCAATTTATATAGTGCGTCCAAAAACCCCACAATTAATTTATCAGCTACACCAGTGGTTTTAACACTACCAGCGATACCGTAAATTGCACTAGTACCATCTGATGAAGTTGTACTGGTCGTATCATTCTTCATTTCATTAATTAATTTTGTTAGTAATTGAGATAATTCATCAATTGAGTTGACACTTAATCTTGTTATGGCGATATGTAATGCAGCTGGTTTTTGTAAACTACTTAAATGCCAACCTTCTTTTGCTAATTTATCAGCTAAATCATGTACATTAATTATATCAGATTTGAATGAAATTACAGAACATAACGGATCACCAATAATTTCTAATTCTGGCAAATTTTCAATAATATATTTTTTAAATTTTCTTGCTGCATTAATTATATCAATACAAGACCTTGTGTATCCATTTTCACCTATATTTACCATTGTTGTCCAACATCCAACCACTAATGCTCCTGGCCTAGAACCAGCTAATGTTGGTGAACCATATAAACCACCAACCCAATCTGAATTAACATAATATTGTTCCATTCTTAACTCTGGTGTACGATACATAATAATTGATGAACCTTTTGGAGCAAAACCATATTTATGAGTATCACATGAAATTGATGTTACACCTGGAACTCTAAAATCAAATAGTGGAGCATCTTCAAAACCTGCTTTTTCCATAAAAGCAACAATAAATGAACCTAAGCAACAGTCGACATGTAAAGGAATATTATGTTTTTTTGCAATTTCTCCTAATCCTTCAATATCATCAATAATACCATGAGGGAAATTTGGTGCAGATCCAACAAGTAAAACTGTATTTTTATTTATCAATCTTTGAACTTGATTCAACTCCACCTTGTAAGTGACTGGATCGACATCAACATGAAGCATTCTAATTCCAAAATAATAAGATGCCTTATTAAAACCAGCGTGCGCTGTTTTAGGAACAATCATCTCTGGCGAAGTAATACCATAATGATGATAACCGTACATTTTTGCACTCAAACATGCTAATAATAATGATTCAGTACCACCAGATGTGGTTGTACCACAACCAGTTTCACGAGGAGCGTTAAACATATTTAAAGTCATTGAAACTACTTCTGCTTCCATTTTACGAACACCAGGAAAAACATCAGGATGAAGTTGATTAGCTACACAATATTTTTCAAATGCTTTACTTTGTAATTTAATCAAATCATCACCACCATGATAAACAGCACCAGAAACTTTTCCTTGTTCCCAATGCGAATAAGGTAAAGTATTTTTAAGTTTATCCAATTCAGTCAATACTTTGTCAGAAGAAATACCTCTAGCTGGCAAATACTCATAATCTGTCAATGATGGATCATTTTTAATTAATTCATTTTCAATAGAAGCTTTTGCTGTGTTAACTTCTTTATCAACAGCTTTTTTTAAAAATGGAGAATTTAAAAAAATAGAAAATACTTTTTTACTTATTGAAATATATAAAGTTTGAATGCCACCACAAATACCAAATATTCTGTAATTGTACCAAACCAATTGCATTATTCTAAATACAAATGCAATGAGCAAATAGTCCTTTAAATAGTCATACCAATTTTGCGAAGTTATGTAATGAATAAAATAATTTTTTATAATTTGTATTGAGTCTTGATATTTACAGGTAGTCAATTGACTTAAAAATGTCTTTTCAAATAAGAGATACTCCATTATTAAAGAAATTAACCAATTGCTTTAAAGTTGAACAGTGATCCCTTTGACTTGTAAACCTGGTGATATTTTTACCGTTTTTAAAATAGCTAACTGAGTGATTCAAAAAGACAGAGAACTCGGTAATCTTGATATGCTTTATAATATCCAACAACGATGTCCTATCATATACCAGTCTCACAATCTGCTGATTATAATAAAGAAGATAATTTATACAATAAATAGCCCCCTTCTTAATATTTTGACACTTTTACATGAACAGATTTATCGATGTATCTCCCCCCCGCTTATAAAATATCTTGGAAGCGAAATTTCGCTAATGCGTATTTAAGGCACAATTCGTTTCAATTATGAGAGAATGGTCAGTAACTGAGAGCTTCCTATTATGAAATATATCTACTTTCAGAGAAGGTGAGCACTATAAACACGTTGAAAACATGGAAAGAATATGCTGTTGATTGTATTTATTACTTTTTGTTCCAGTCAACGCTATGCTTGTCTGAGTCTATATAAAATTACGTATATGCTGGAGAATTTGATCTAGTTGATCTAAACCTGGATCCTTTCCCAGAATTTCTGCTACTAGAATTAGACGTTGAATTATAACCACTATTACTACCTTTGGTTGAAACGTTTTTTAAATCATAATTAGATGTCATTTTTTCAACATATGATTCTAAAAATTTGTTCTTTTTTTGTAAATTATTTAATTCCTGACTTAAAAGCTTTTTTGTTTGTAACAAACTTTCATATTCAGCTTTTGCAGTTGATCCTTCAACCACTTTTTTAATTTGTTCCAAATTATCTTTTTCAAATTTTAATTGTTGTGCTAATTCTGCTGCTGTCGAAGATTTTATTTGATATTCAGATCGTGATTCATCATTTTTAGTAGATTGCTCTTTATTTAAAGATATCAAGGAGTCTAATCTTATTTTCAAACTTTCTATTTGTTCAGTATATTCATTATTAATATCATTTACTTCAGAATCATTTAAAAGATTTAAAAGCATTTTTATTTGATTTCTATCCCTTTCTAAATATGATAATATTGATTTTAATCTTGATGATTCGGTTTTTGATCGTTCTAATCTTTTTTCCGTATTGACTAACTCTTTTTCAACTTCTTGAAATATTTTGAATGATCTGCCAATTTCTTGTTTCATATTATCGAACATATTTTGACGATCAGTTTCCTCTAACCTTTTTTCATTCAATATTTTACTTTTCTCTGAAGATTCGTGTTGAACATCTTTCATTCTACATACTGTCTTTTTCATTAATTCTAATTGATATGTCTTAATATCGGGAATATCTTCATTAATTTCTAATTTTGAGTTTGAGTATTCTAATGGTATTAATTTTGGTGTAAAAGCATTTAATTCATCTGTCGCTGTTGACAAACAAATTTCAGGAAGAATGGAAATATATCTATCATTATTTAAAACACCTTCGATAACTTCTGAAATATTAATTGGTTCTTCCTCATTATCTAACCTATGTGATCTGGTTTCCAGAAAATGTTTTAAAGATGCTTTAATATTTTCATATTCATATTCATTATCTTTATCATTAATCTTCATTTTTTTATGTAAAATATAATGATCTGGAGAATCCTTAACAAGCATTTTAATTAATGGAATTTTCTTAACATCACCATTACTAATTTTAATATTTCTTAACGCTTCTAAATTTGGGTCAAATAAAGGATCAAAACTTATTATGATATCAATATTATATTCTGATAGTAAATTTGGATCGTTAATCAAATGCGTTGTTGTTGTTAAAAACAACCAATCGTCATTATTAGAACTAGATGGATTTTTCTTTCTTTTTTTAACATCATAATCATAAACATCCCTAGGATAACCTAATCCTTTACTGGTTGTAGAATCAACTGAAGGTGACGCACTGTTTATATCAGAAGAATCATTTGAAGAGTCAATTTTTTTATCTTTTGACGAATAAATATGCTTCTCACTATACAATGAAGTACCAGATAATCTTTTAATTTTAAACTTTTTGCCTAAGATAAAACCTTCTAGTAGATCTAATTCCCTTATATTATGTGAAATTAATGCAATTTTCAATGGTTCTGGAAACTTTTGACGATCACGATAAATCAAACTTGATAAAAGTTGTTCCAATTTTTTACATTTATTACTTGAGTTAATTAATCTTTCGTTTGTCTCCATTAATAAAAATTGCCTTGGCATATAATGATCAACTAATAAACATGGATGATTCAACACGGCTCTAATATTATTATCCAATAAATAAGTCATTTGTGCATATGATATCGGAGAATAATTCTTCTTTACATCCGTAACATTATCATTTGATTCTCCTTTAATAATAGAATCGTGGATACCTAATTCCATTTTAAATGTGTTGGCATGTAATGATATTAAAATTTCTACTAGATCCTTTTGGAATGCAGTTAACCCCACAGGGAGATAAAAAATATTTACGTTCTGATATTTAGAATCCATGATTTCCCTCTTCTACTATCCAATTAGGAATAAGTGCCTCTGTAATAGTATATATGTGCTTTTACAATCACTTATTAACATCTTATATCTCAATGAATCTTTCAGTAAAAAGTTTCAAGTTTTTTCTCTTTATAAAATGTCCGCTTATTTGGTGATTTTTACTAACAACAACTAAAAAATACACTGAGATGACAGTAATTAAATGGTGATATTTGTTGTAATTCATTATTTGTTCATTATTTAGTTATATGCATATATAAAGTAGATATCATTAATTATTCATACTTTTCAAAAATGATTCGAAAGTCATATCCTCTGTTTGTAGAGCGTTTTCTTGCGATGACGATGGTGGAATTCTACTTTTCAGGTATCTGTCTTTAGACTTCCCAGATTCTGTTATTATATATAATGGTAGTTTATACGAATCATGTTCATTCATTAGATTTAATGAATATTCAATTGCTTTTTCAGTATTTTTATCCTTTTTAGAATATCGTACAGCAATAATATTCCCACCTTGGACGCACATGGATGATTTTGAGGAGAATGTATTTTCATCAAAAGATTTTGAAGTTTGTTTATTATTCTGGAATTCAACAACAATTCCTTTAATCATTAACAAACACTTTTCATAATTTGAATTTAGTATTTCATATGCTAATAAAAAATTTTCATCAGGGGAAATATTTCTTTGCAGTAGCAATGGTGATCGACTAATGTTATAAAAATATTTAAATAAAGAAGTGTCATTTAATCCAAGCTTACCAAAAACTTTATGAGATTTGCTGCAATTTTCATTCACATACCTGATTAAAGCCTTCATTTCAACGTTTTTGAAAATCTTATTGAATAATATTTCATACGCAATTTTCTTAATCATAAAATAAGAATCTATTTCCAAGTCTATTTTTAAATCGTTTTCTCTTATTACAACATTTTTAACATTAATGTAATTTGCATTGTGTTTCAAATAAGCGGTTTGAATTTGAATATATCCACAGGTAAACTTTTTATCGTAATTACTATTAGTTGAGAGTTCAATTGGATAACTCATGTCATTTGGATTTAATATAGTAGTATAAAAATAACGTTTTCTTCTATCATTAATTGAGATATTTTGGGAAGTGATTATTGAAATATTTACATTATTTATCGTTTTATCAATTTTCAATTTCGTGTAATGTTTCCAATTATTTTTAAATATATCATCATCAAATGAATCAAATTGAAAAATTAGTGAGTTTTGATACATTGACGACATTTCAATTAAACCTATTTGATCTAATGACGAAATGAAAAATTCAAAATTTATGAAATTGAATAAATTTTTCAGTTCATTGAAGAAGTTTAAACTCTTTTCAAAATATTTTGTAGTATTTTCATTCAGTTGATTAAATTGTCTTATATAGTTTTTTTTATCTCTTGAAATTATTTTACCAGAGCCCATTGTACAAGGTCCATTCAGAAAAATCAGCATATTATCTTGTGAATTTTTTTGGTAATAAAATTTAAATATTACTGATCCAATAAATAGTGCTAAACCAGTACAACGTTTAATTCTTTTTTTACTTGATGTATCACTTTTATTAAATCTTAAATTTTGTAAACAATTCTTTTTGAACTCTGTCTTGTCATGAAACCAAATATCATTGGAAACTATTTTTTTAAAATATTTTGAAATAAAATAATTAATATTTAGATTCTTTAAATTATAATCAACTTTAAAAGAATTCATATCAACTTCAATAACTTTAGACTTCGCATGGACTCTAACTAATCCATTCGGTTCAATTGATATCAATGAAAACTCTGAGTTCAATGAGAATTGTTGAACAGTATTTGACAATTGATCAATTAAACTCTCCATCTCATCAACATCATCACAACAACTATCAATAACAAACAAATGTCTATCACTAACAGGATAGTTTAAATCTGTTTTAACAGTAAATGATTCTTCTCTCATGGATAATAGTCTATCACTATTAACCTTTTCTCCACAACAATGTGTTCTCTCATCTTCAACGTAATAGAAATGACATCTACCACATTTACCAATATCTTTACCGGAAATACAACTACAATCACCATCATTATCCAAAATTACTGGCTCATACACATATTTAATATTTTTACCATCCAGTGAACGAATTAATTTCATTCTCTACTCTGACCTTTTATTATACTAATTCACATCCAAATCTCCCCCAAAGACAACTGCTGAGTTCAAAATCATTTCAATTATCAAATCCCAAACAGAGGTCCCCCAGGAATATTCACAACGATCAAATACAGAATAATGACATCTAATTAATCTCAACTTTTGTATTAGTTTAAAGTGAAGAATATTAATCATTGCTTACGGAATACCTTTAAATGATTTAGAATATAAAAATTGAAAATATTCATATTTAAAGAATAATTAAGAAGATTATTTGTTTGAATTGGTTGTTTATCAAGAGCTATTAGAGTCTGAACAACTGATATTGTCATCTCTTATTGGTAAGAGTTCTATTCCAAGAAATATCAAATATTCAAAACGGATCAATGAATAAAGCTGTTGGTGCTTCAAAGTTCCGTCCAGTCGAATGGCTAAAGAAAGCTGGATATGGACCCCAAGTTTTTCTTTTCAGAAATCTAGAATCAGGTCAAGTTATCTATTCACAATTACCATTGTTTACTGAAAAACAGATTAAAGTCCAATTTCAAAGGCCTAATTGGGCTAATAAAAAACCGTCTACAAGACGGGATATTTGGAAATGTATGTGTGTAGTTGATATGCCAAATTATGAAACTAGTGTCAAGTTATATCAAAATTTAGTTAGATTAAGATATCTACGTGATATTACATTTGATAAAGATAATCAATCGTTAAGGAAAAAAAACGAAGATGGTAATGTTTGGTTTAGTGGACAATATAGACCAACTTTCACACAAGAATCTGTTGCAGATTTGATTGAATCTTTAACTAAGAGCGGTATTGACAATATTAATGATAAAATTACAATCCATTGGGAAGATTTTTGGAGGATTGGTGATAAAGAAAAATATTGGTCGCCAAAGCTAAATAATGTCGAACATAAGTTAATTGAAAGAGTTGGTAATACAAGCAGAGAAGAAAGTGTTATATTAAAAGAACTTGCTGAATCCTCAAAAAAGGTTTAACCGAACCAAACCAAACCAAAATAATATACAAATACAAATATAAACATCCACATATAAATAACAACACATGTAAATAGTGATATATTCATAAGAAATACATTTAGACAACATAAGAAAAAAAACGATTACAATATTTTTTATATGCGTAAGTATATTTATTCATTATATATACATACTTAAATGAGAAAGCAATATAACTTTCTTATTTTATTTATTCAATTCGTAATATTAATATTGTTTTAAAAGTTCAAAAAAACCCTTAGATAATTCATTTAAAGATTAGAATATATTATACATATAGATATATATATATGTTTGTGTTTCAGTTGACTATGTATCTCTCTTTTTTTTTTTTTGTTAATATGAATATATTTGTTTAAATTCTTTCATTCTTTCTAGTATTAGATATCTTGCTCCAAAAGTTTATTCAATTTTTGAATTCTCGTAGCAATTGAAAGATCAATTGTATTTTCACCAATTTCAACAATTAAACCACCTTTAATTTCAGGTTTAATTACATTTGTTAATTTTAAAGTTTGATTTTTATTGATTAATTTTGAATTTGTTAAAGATTTTTCTAATTTTTTAAATGATTTTATATCTAATGGTTGTGAAGTAATTATATTACCTTGTACTAATCCATTATACGAATCAATTAAAGTACCAAATTGAGTGAAAACTTTTGGTAGAATATCTAATCTATTATTTTCTGCAATAACGTTTAAAAAGTTATCAACAGTTGAATCAACGTCGAATTTTTCAGTTAATGTTTTGACGACAACTTTTCTGTCCTTTAATGACAATGCAGGATTTTCTAAAATCCTAACAATTTCTTTATCTTTTAAAATAATATTATTCAATTGTTCAATTGATTTATTCGCTGATTCAATAGACGAACTTTTAGAAGCTGCTGTAAATAACGCACTTGCATATGTACCATCTAAACCAAATAATTGTACTGGCGGTTTAACACCAACTTTACTGGCACTAGCCATAGATCTGCTAATAACTCTAAAAAACATTATTAAAAACTATTCCAAATGACAAACTCTTATATTTACAACGATAGTGTTCTCAATATCTTCTATATTAATCCCAATCTCTCAAAAACACATTAAACTCTTCAGAAAGTACATTCAAAATCAACAAATACACTTCATTCTTATCCTTATATTCACAATTTTTATTGTCCTTATCCTTTTTATATTTCCAACCAGCGAAATTGGCGGGAAAACATTTTTTGGCCCCCGCATCATCATTACACACGACACCGATATTCTCATTGGACACGCATCACGTGATACAGCTGTACAGGCAGGCATACGGGCAAATGAGACAGTATACATGCATGTGAGGTATGCTGATACTATTAGTGGTACCACACTGTTAGTGGGCTATACCTGACACCTCTTACCGCTTCAATTGCTATCCAAGAGTAGTCTTGAGATAGAAAGAGGAACAAGGTTCATGTGCGGTGGGTTGTGCTTCATGAATACATAATGTATTGGTGTATTGTATGGACGATGAATTACAATAATGTACAAGAGCACTGCTCAGTGCTCTTGTACATTGCCCTTATGCATCGTACATCTCTCATCAGATATCTACTCGCTCATTTAAAACCACATCCAGGAACATGGTACCAAGAGCTGGCATTCTTTTACCACAAACTCTTAAAACATGCTGCTAACAGCCAGAATACTATCTCCAATACCCCACCACAATATCACCTGCTCTCTAATAGCACATCACCTCTTGTTATCCTTCCATTATAGCTTCTGCTCATCTCATCTCATCTCATCGATTTTTTCAAAATTTTGAAAATTTCGCTGCGGAAACTTCTTAGCAAAAATTAATTTGAAAATTTTTTTCACTTGAATTTTATACAAATTTGCAGTATTTTAATACAAATTATACACTTTCAATAACGTTTGTTTATTGTTATATAACCGTTATTAATCGTTAATAGCACTGAATTTAATATATCATTCAGATTACCGGAAAATTTATACACAGTTTTATACCAATAATGGCTAAATCATTGAATGAACAAATATTGGAAATTGCCAACAAACCAGTTAATGCTGATATAGATATTGAAAATGAAGATCACGATTTATTTCAACATCATCAAGCTGAGAACTCTTCTGATTTAGAAAATGAAGAAAATGATGATAATTTGCAAAAAGAACATTATGTCACTGTTAATAAATCAAAATTAAGAAAGAATGCTGAAGACAAAGTTATTAGAGATGTTAAATATACTGGTATTAAAGGTTCAAGAAGTGAACTGTTTAATGATGAAAATGAAAATAAATTTACATCTCAAACATCTGATGAAAGTGACGCCATGTCTTTTAAAACTGACTCAGAAGATGAATTAATTGAAGAAGATGATGATGATGAGGAAGAGGAAGAAGAGGAAGAGGAAGAAGAGGAAGAAGGGGAAGAAGAAGAAGAACAAATACAAAGAGAAAAACTTTCAAAATTAGTTCAATATGAAACAAGGCAAGCTATTAATAAATTATCAAATTCTACTAAAAATGATGCTTTAAAAGGTTTATCAATTTTAAATCAAACAAAATTATTTGAAAACATCATTGATCTCAGAATTAAATTACAAAAAACTTTAAATTTAATTAATTCATTACCACTAACTAAAAAATCTTTTGAATTAAAAAAGAATAACAATTCTGAAAATTTGTTACATACTCAAAGTTTAGTTATTGATGTCTTATCAAAATTGAACAATTTCAGAAACAAATTCCAAAATGATGATAACATTAATCAACGAAATGAAAACGATTCTGATATTATTTCAACTGATAAGAAAAGATCTTATAAAGAGTTAGTCGAAGAAAATGATAAATTAGATAAACATTTAAAAGAATATAGAAGATCTGTATTGAACAAATGGTCAACAAAAATTTCATCAGCTTCAGGTAATTCTGCTTTAGCATCAAATAAATTTAAAGCTATTAATCAACCTACTGATGTTCAAGTTGAAAATCAATTAGCTGATTTACCGAGATTAGTTAAACGTACACGTTTAAATAGAAGAAATACAGTACCATTAAACTTTAAGAAAGATTTCCAAGCAAATAGATTAGAATATTTACCATTTGAATCAAAAAATAATGATGGTGAAGAAGAAGACACTCATTTGGATATACCTGAGAATTACGATCCAAGAAAGAAAAATAATAGTGATAATGGTATTGATGTACCTGAAAATCCATATATATTCGATGATGAAGATTTCTATAGAGTTTTATTAAATGATTTAGTCGATAGAAAAGTTTCAAATTCTCAAACAAATTCAAATGGTATGTCAACGACTGTTGCCATCATTTCACGCTCAAATAACAAATTAAAGAAGAACATTGATACAAAAGCTTCAAAGGGTAGAAAATTGAACTATTCTATTCAAGAACAAATTGCTAACTATGAAGCACCAATGAACTCAGGTTATAGATGGTCTGATGAACAAATAGATGAATTTTTTGCAGGTTTGTTAGGTCAAAAAATTGACTTTAAAGAAGAGGAAGACGATAAAGATGTTTCAGAAGATCATGAAGATCCTGAAACTGCTGAAGCTATCAAGAACGACGCAATCCAAATCTTTGGTTAAAAAAACTGAATATTTATATGGGAGTATTATCCATGCATTCCGTATTTTTCTTATTTTACCTTCATTTTTTATTTAAGTTAACTGATAACTTTTTTATTCAGTTTTAACCAGCAATTAGCATATTCTCGAACAGCATTCTAAAAATAATTATATAGATAGATATCTACTCAAATTAGTTTAATCATTATTTGAATTAAGTATTACACTTTGTATTAACTGTCTTGTAAAATACAATAATTGGTGAAATATTCAAGCTCATCGCAACTTTTCACGCTTTAAATATTTTTCACTTTTAATGTTGGGATATTTTAGATGTAAAACCATTTCCATTGTTGTAAAGATTATTTGGTACAACTAGTGAAAACATTACAATATAGTCAACCAGTTTGAGTTTTAGTTACCACCAAGATTGTAGTTCCTCATATAAATATCTGTTAATTAAAATGAGTTTTACGCTAAGACCTATTAACGAGAAGGATACTGAACCTGTAGTAACCTTAACGCCAAGTCCATTATATGTTATCAAATCAAAAATTAGTTCTGTTCAACATAAACCACGTAGAGTTATTCCAATAAAAGAAAATACAAAAATATTCATCAATTTGTGTAAGGATAGTAAAGTACCTAAACCAGAAGTTGATTTTAGCCCAAATGTTGTCTATCCATTAATAATGAATAATGAATGGGAAATTCCAATTGTAACCTCATCAATTCGTGAAGATTATGATAAAAAAGGTTCTTTGTGTTATGTATGTGATTGTTGTATTAATGACCAATGTGCAGATTGGAGTTCAAATGATATTCAATTGAAGGAAATCCTAATAGAATGGTGTTTAGAATCATCAGAAATTAGAGAATCTATCGAAATATCAAGAGATAATATTGCATTTCCTAAATTAACTAAAAAGGGGGATTCAATTCCTTCATTGGAAATACTAAGTAATGAGTTGACAAATGATTATAAACAAGAAATTTCGAATGCTTTGGATGATAAAATTAATGAAGATCCATCAAATATTATAAAAATGAAAAGGGAACAATTACTTGAAGATTCTGAATTACTTTCTAGTTCTAATAGTAATAACTTTGACGGCGAATCTTTACCAGCTCTATATCCAATTAATTACAACAATGTTAATAACAAAAAACCATTAATTGAGGAGTTGAATGATCTTTCTCTAAATAAAAGAAATACCTCCAAAACAAACACTTCCAGGCCTGCAAAAATACTTAAAAAGGTAAACTTTAATGTCTCAATGAGGAAGACCAAAGATGATAGTAAATACAAGCTGAAAATAGAGATAAAATCAGAAATTGAATCCAGTTTAGATTTGGCTCTCAGTTATTCTAGTGAAAAAAATGCTTTAACTATTGAAAATTTAAATATTGACCAATATGAAGAAAAAATATTGAATATACCACTACCTAATATATTTAATAGTGAAAGCATATCCAAAATGAGATGTTTCTTTGTTAAAAATGAAAAAACATTAATTATTTTTATATAATATTATTTGAACTCATTTTTATATATTTGATAAAATCATATGCATTTCTAGGTTAAATACAATTACAAACTACATAATTAATTTAAGTAGTAAAAATTCATAAACTTTTATATATATCCATTTCTATTATTTTTTGTTACTATATTTACATTTCTACTTTATTTTCAGTTTATCATGAAAAAAAAGATTCATAAACATTAATAAAATTTTCTTGTGAAATACCTAGTGTCTTTGAATCGGTTGGAGAATACTTTGCTGAAGTAAAATTCTTATTTGCAAAATATGCCAATTCTTTAATATTATTCAAAGAATTTATTTGTCTCTTCAAATCATCCACCGATATATTATCAAACGGACTATATCCACCAAACTCTATGTGCTGATTTAAGCGAGATAAATCATTTACTTCATATTCACATAGTCGGATATATTCTAATATAGTATCTAATTGAATTTTTGAATTCAAAAGAAGTGGACTACTTTGATTAGCGAAATCTTTATTTAAAAATTCCCTTATTCTCTCTAATATTTCAAATAAAATTTTCTTTTGCTCAATAATCGCACCTTTAACTTCAGAGTTAACGGTATCAGGATTATTAGTTTGTAAAGTAAATGAAAACATACAACGTTGGTAAATTGATAAAATGAAGTTAGATATACTGTTAATCAAGTTAAATGATATTTTAGTGAATAAAAACTCTAAACTTGATAATTCAGGATTCGTTAGATTGGTGAATAGAAAATGCAAAGATTCTTGAATAATTTCCAAGATATTATCATATGATCTATTGAAATGGTCATTGTCTTTAATTTGTTCATATTGTAATAATAATAAAAATTCCAAATATAACATGCTGTTTTTATATATTAATGTCTGAATAATAGAATTAATTAATTGATGTGAAAGATCATCACTTTGTTCATATTCGTGTTGTAAAGTAGTTAATTCATTTTTCATCTTCTCAACTCTTTTTAGTGATATTAATGTGCCTTTTGTATGTAAGAATTTTACCAATTGGTATTCACTTGTTAGTAATTCTATGGTATCAGCTAAAATTGGATTAAAAATAATAGATGTATTATAATCTTCATCCATAACTAAAGCTGGTATTTCACCTTTGGATAAATGTCTTTGACAATAATTTTTGAAAATTAGATTCCATAAGTAATTTAATTCCTTATTATTATTTTCATAATTTACTGATAATTGACGTGCCATATAAATATCTTCATCACCATCAACATTATAATCTCTGTCATTTGAAATCGATACAAACGATTTCCAAAGTGTAAAAAATTGTAAGGCATCTAGAGAGTGTGATACGTTCAAACGTCTTTTTAAATTGGTAATAATGATGGAAATATTGGTTTTGATAGCTGAAATACAACTAGTTAATTGATTTAGCATTGTTTTTAAATGTTCATTTAATGGTACTGATAACATATTTGTTATTGATTCAAAAACAAATAAGAAACAAATCGATAATTGACCTAATGTAGATAAATTTAAAATTGTCAATGAAGTTGGTTCAAAGACAGGATCACGACCAAATTCGGAATCAACATATTTTGACAATTCTTCAGGATTCAAAATTGGAATTAGTTTATTGTCTGCTTTCGAATTTTTATTCTTAAAGAATACTTTAGTGTAATAGTCAATAACATCTTTTGTGAATACACGTGACGGAAATTTCAAAATCTTTTGGTCATTCATGATTAATGATTTATTTGAATTCATTTGATTTAATTGAACAACATTTTCAATGAAACTTTCTGTTATAACATTTTCTAATTTTTTATAAAATTGTTCCAAATACTTATCACGTTTAATAACAAAATTGATATCAAATATACAATTTGGATTATCTTTAATTTTACATGCATTATTTGTCATTGGTTTTACGGTTACGGAATCATTTTCAATTGAATTTAATATTGTAAAAGAATTTCTTGGATCTAAATATTCAGTTTCAAAATCGTTACCGTTGTTTATTATTGATGAATTATCATTTTTTGATAATAGTTTAATTTTTTTCTTTGATAATGAATCATTATCGTTTAAATTCATATTATTATTACGTTTAATACCATTATTATTGTTATTATTAAAAACACTATTGCTGTTATCAATGTTTGGTTTATCTAATGCATTATGATCGTTTTCATTATCATCATTGTCATCATTATTATCATCAAAAATATTATTAATTTGTTTATCAATAAATGATAAATCAATTTCAATTTTTTTACCAGTAATTTCTTGTAATTCTTGTAATCTTAATTTAATAAATTTCATTTCTTTTGATAAAAGTTCAGTTTCTTTATATTGTGTATTTGTTAAATCAAAAATAGCTGGACCTTGAATCCAATTTAAATTTAAATCTTCACCATTTGCAGAAGTAACACGTTTATTTTCAATTAATTTTGATGTTCTTGGTACAAATTTTGCAGAATCCATTGGATTCGGTGTATTTCTACGTTCTTGTGCATTCATTAATTGTAATCTTGTATTATATTCCCTAATCTGTTCCATTGAAGCCAATTCTGGGTTTTGTTGAATCATTTGTATTGTTTCTTTTGAACGTGGTATATGAACAGCATAATTAGCGCTATTCATATTGCTCAAGTTATTCATTGGGAATTTTGCTGTAGTCATTGGCCCATTATTAATACCACTACCAACAAGATTACTGTTGCTACTACTAGATTTCCCGGAAAGCACGTGATTAAATTGGCCTGGGAACTCCGGGTAAAAACAATCATTCTTACCAGATTTCATACAATTCCCACAAATTGGTTTAACACGATCACAACCAATCTTACGTCTACGACATTGCACACAAGCTGGTGGTTTCTTCATTTTCCTACCTTTAATATCTAACATGGTGTTCTTAGCTTTATACTCTTTATGCTTCTTTAAATCTTTTCACAATTTAACACTCAACTAGCTTTAATAACTGAACAGCAAATACGCCAAAATGCGGTCTTCTCTTTTCTACCGAACTTTTTTCCACCTTAACTACTAGAAAAATTAAAAAATATCAATAAAGCCGGCTATTTTAAACAAACAGACTGATAAATTTTTGAATATTTTGTATGAGCGTATAATATGAAAGTTAAATATAACACGGTGCTTATTTGATGTATCTTTACTCAACTGATCCTTTGTTTCTTGAGTGAAAGTATTTAATCAAGTAATAACAATTATGGATTGTTTGTTATTTTAAACTGACAATTTCAATTTTATTTTCTAAAAATTTATTAAAATGGTTGGGGAGAAAGGAGGGTAAATGAGACCTCGTTGCATGTGATGTGGCTTTAGTTTTGTATTAGTATATGGCTAGATCTATCTATCCATATATATATATAGATATATATATAGATCTATCCATTCTTATATCGATATCCATTTAAATGTATATGTATTTGAAAAATCGGTTCCATGGCTTTTCGCAGTGTTGCTGTCTTTATCGCATCTTGCTCTATCTACTTGACAGTATTTCCCTTAATTGTGGTACTCTATATGTATTTGGGAAATTATATATATATATATATATATATATATGTGTATATGGTGTATTTATCTACTAGTTCTTTTCTAACCATTTTTCCATTTCCGGAAATTCTTTGATATATTTTTTTAATTGATCTTTTAATGTAACTGCTTCTTCAAACATTATTTCATTAGTTCTTTCAAATCTTTGTTCATCAGGTTTTGATAATGCTTTACGTTCATTTCTACCACCAATACCTAAATAATTTCCACGTCTTTCAGCCCAATCTTTTTCAAATGTCCAATTATCAATCTTTTCATATATTTTATCTCCATAATTATTTAAACTGTATCTTGGGATAATATGTGTATGTAAATGTGGTACAGATTGTCCAGCTTCAGGTCCATCTTGAATAGCAATATTCAATGCATCTGCCTTATATTGATTTTTGATAAAATGCTGAATTAATTGTAATGTTTGAAAATAATCTTGCGATTCTTCTTTTGAAAGATCAGATAAATTATGTGCAGAATTTCTAATAGGTACAACTAACACATGTCCTGGTACAATTGGCTTTAAATTAACTAATGCATATGAATGCTTTGTAATATAAAATACTTGATCCGTTACAATAAATTTACTAAAGTAAATTGGATTTGTCATTGTCTTCATTAAATTTTGGTTCTTGTTTTATTATTAATCAAAAGTTTCTGGAAAAAAAAAAGAGTTTAAATAATTACACTAATTGCTTCAAAATCTGGTCCTCAATTTCTTATATCGATTGTGATCCTGCTTACTACTTCTTCTCAAATAATCATTTCCAATTTAAATATTATGCAAAACTGAAATTCGGTTTTTAAATATGAAATTTTCTAATGTTCTTAATTAAAATAATAGTTTTTATTTTAAAAATGGATTAAATATGCATATGTAGATAAAAACATATAAAAATCACTATTTATATTCATATATAATCAAGTTAATGTGATAGAATGTTTAAAATAGTTTATTATTACAGTACGTATTGTAAACAGGGTCGAAAAGGATATACACATTTTTTACAGGCGTAAATACGTTATATGGTGAATTATATTATGGTATGGTACTTATATTGATAGGTCAACAGTAAAACATTTTCCATTGGCTCTATGTATTCTTCCTTTCTTTTATTTATTATGCATTGATTATGTTTGTTCTTGTTCATGTATTGGTGAATTAGGCTTATATGATGCTTGTCTAGAATCAGAAATACCGGTTGCAAAAGATGTTAATAATTTATTTACGTCTTGTAACAACTCTTCTTTCTCCTTTATAGCTTCTATTTTCTTATCTTCAATTTTAACTAACTCTTTTTGAAGAATATCAATTTTAATTAGTTGTTCTTGTTCAGAGACATCAACACCTGGTAAAGAATCGATAAGCTTAATAATTTGCCTAGTTTTCAAAATAATATCAGTTGAAAGTTCATCAATTGTACTACTGAATTCTTCAGGTGTTGCAACTGTTGCATGATGATCTGACATCTTAGGTTCCGTTTCATTGACAGGCTCAAAATCATGGTTTTTGTCAATGTAATTCAATGTTGCACAAAATTGCTCCATCATTTGGTCTAAGCATATTTGCAATTGCGTTAATCTATCTGTCATACTATATTATAATATGGTTTAATATCAGTGCTGATGTCTCAGCTGTACAGCACTGTTATTCACTACTATTTACTGCTATTTAACTCATTTTTAAATGTAATAATTGTCGATTTTATTAAATATTTCATAAGTTTTCTTTCATCACATAATAAAGCGTACTATGGAGAAAAATAACTAGTACTTCGAAGTTTATTTTACACTATTAATTAGAGCTATCTGCTGTAAATAAATATGAAATGGTAATATAATTGATAAATTAATTAACGTACGACTACCCATTAGTCAATTATGTCGGAAGAAGGAACAGATAATTTAAAATACCTGGAATTACTAGAATTATTGGCCAGATACAATGAGTTACTTGAGCAATTGCAGCAGACAATGAGCGAAGGTTATGGGAATTTAGTTAGAGCTAATTATCATAATAAAGATTCGTTAAGGGGAAGATATGGTAGAGATTATTGGGATGAATCATATAGTGGTGAATTATATGTAGATTTTGATGATTCTGATAAAAAAATTTCAATACTGAAAAAATCAACAGATGAAAATAATATGAAGTCAGAAGCAAATGAAAATGATGAATCGAGTATAAGAAATAGAAAAGTTCAAAGTAATGTTGAAGATGAAAAAGATAAAAAAGGAAACCTATTTAGAGATCCTATTTTGATGTTTGGAGGGGCATTCAGTATACCAAGTTCATTAAGAAAGTGTCAATCAAACTTTAAGGGTTGTATTCCATTGTTCTCTCAACTAATTAATTGTCAAAATGATATAAATGTATTATCACTTGAGTTAAATAGAACAAGAATATAACTGAACTTCAATTATTATGTTAAAATTCATTTATATTTATTAATATTTTTGAACTTTTTTATATATAAAGATAATAGATAATATATTTAATATTTATAAAATCTATTAGCGAATGACTTGTAATGCATGAATATGTGGTTAAAGAATTGATTATATTAACTTTATAGGAAAAGTGTGGATATGTTGGTATACGCAACAAAAAAAGGTACCTGCTCTTATAGTGAGTTGTGCTTGACAAGCTATAATAATTAATCGAACAATGACATTTATAAACCTCACAGAAAATTATCTCAAATTGGTAACGGAATCATCAACATTCTCTATTTTCTTTCATGAAATAGGAAAATTAAAAGTTCCATTGAGAATCCTATAAATATAGTGGTGCAACATATTGTGTAGAATCTAAAACTCTTTCTTCACGAATAATTGAACGACGAGAAGAAGTTTTAATTATTGGTGAGTTTGGAAATGAATGTAGATCTGAATGTTTAGTGCATGGAGTACCTGGTTCAAAATCATCAATTCCAGCTGATGATTGAGAGGAATTTTCTGAGTGCGAAATGACTTCAGAGGCAGTACTGTTTTCAAAATGAGTGGCCAGCTGATCTTCCAGCAATGGTGGAAAATCAGAGCTAGATGCAACTGAACTTTTATATCTATGAGATTTAACTGGTGAATAAGAACTAAACCTATGGTTATTGTTATTAAATGAAGTCGTGTTAAACACAAGTTTAGAAGACCTTCTTAATTCTAAGTCACTAGAATATGGTGCTACATAAGGTGTTTGCTTAGTACTACTGTTAGATGGTGAATTTGTTGATGCAGAACGTGTCATGCTTGATGATGATAAAGTATATTTCATAGATAAACTCGAACTAATTGAAAGAGAACGAGCCGTGGAAAAGCTTTTAGAGGACGATTTAGTTGGTGCGTTGTAAATGTCATTTGTCAGTATTGAGGGTTTGTTAAAGTTTGGGATAGATTCTGTAACAAAGGCACAAGTTAAAGGTCTATTTGTAGATCTTGGTGGTGGAACAATGTTTTTTTCTAATGGAATTGGCCCATCTGATTGTGATCTAGTCATTGGCTCTCCTGCATGAGATATATGTTGAAAACCGAACGGAGTAGATATTTTAACACTATTCGACCTAGTCATTTTTCCATTGTGGAAGATGCTACCAGATTCATTACTTTTAAAAATATCTAACAATTTATGCATTCTTAATCTCTTTCCAATTATTTCAATATCTGGTAATTCAATGTGTTCATTTTCTGTATCGTTTTTTAAAGGTGGTAATTCAATATTTTTTGTATTCGCTAATATTGGCTGAGCACTGTTGACAATTTCAATATCGACATCATTGGTATTATTTTCTAGATATTTTTCTGATTGTAAATTATATAATTTTTCCTCTTGATCTTCATCAATCCAAATTGATTTCATCTGAGGTAATTTTGTTTGTTGGCCCATTATAAACTAGTTATGACCTTCTTTTATGGTTTTCAATAATTATTTGCTAGCAATAATATAATATAATATAACAATCTTCCAGCCTATTTTATATGACTATACGGTATGTTTTATATAGAAGTATAATTGAGGATGGATTTTCTTAATTTGTTAACATATTATTTTTTTTCCATAAAAGTTACAAAGTAGTTTACTTTGTTTTATATAAAACCGTTGAAGACAAAATATTTGAAAGCAGTAAAATTAAACTATCAAAATGTTTAAACGACATCTAGTTCATAAATCATATAAATTTTTATGTTTCCTTGTCAAAAAAAATTGCTAATTAATTTAAACATTCACCTTTTTAATTAGAAATTGTACTAAATAAGAACAGTGATACATTCTACTATTTTTTTACAAAGGTAATTGTTTTAATTTACCAACTAGTTTACTGCAGGAGTCAATGATTGAAAGTTGAGACTATTCTTTGTAAAAACATTATTCATTTCAAACCAGTATTGAATATTGCACTAATGTTACCTAAAGGAAAGTAAAGAAGTTCGAATAAGAATTAAAGTAAGTGTTCTCTGTGTATTCCGTAAGCACTTATTAAGAGCAAGGAAGAAGAACTGAATCTTAAATCTAATCTAAAAAATCAAACGGGAAAGCAAATTTTAATTAAAGGAGGAATTGTCTGTCTGTGTCGAAGTAAGAAAGACCCTATAAAAATAGTAAAACTGTTGGTTAAAAGTTGAACACTTTCGAATATTTGACCAAAATTATTATATAATATTTCTACTTGGAATTTACTGAAAAGAAGCTAAAACTTCAATATTTTCATTCTTTTCACTTTTCTTTTAAAGCCTCCTTCCTATAACTCACTGTACTTTCACCGTGCCGAGATAAATACTTCGAGCGATAGAATGTATCTGTTACTTCTCCTGAGATCCCTCTGTTTTTGGAAGAAAACAGAAAATATCTGAGATCTAGATTCCCCTCGAGAAGTTTCCTTGAAAAATTTAGTTTACCTGTTCAGCGTTTGTCCTCTTGACAAGATTTTGAAATAGTATATCAAATGGCCAGCGTAGATGCACATGCTCATTATTCTGAGTAAGAAAACATTTTATAAAGCATATGTTATGGCCACTGATATTGAAAAAATCAAGCCAGCGCACAACATCCTTTATCTTACTTTGACAACCATGCAGGAGTGTTTTTTTTTTCTATGTTACTTTATTCCAAATTAGGTATTATGATGGATTTAATTACACGATCTTTGAATTTGAAACTAACAACTGTCGTACTTGAATTATCTGGAATTTTATGTACTATTTCTGGTTATCACATTAATACATTCGCTATTTTTACGTTTATCAATTTCATTTTTATCCCTTTTCATGAATTATGTTGGCTAAAAGGAATTATTATAACACGTACATCATAGGCAGTTTTTTTTTAAGAGAAATAAAATGTCATTGAAACAACGTAAAGCTAGTTATTAATTTAATTTCTCTTGATTGTACTTTTAGAACCAAATATTAGACTTTGGTTAAATTTTCTATTGAATGAAAATATAATTTTATGTCACTTTCAAGGTCAAGTTTCAATTAACACGTGATTGTTTTATAACTTTACTGGTATTATTGACAAAACTTGATGAATTATTCAACGGACAGTAGGATATATTTATACTTTATTCTCTCCGTAACAGCCAGTCTTTTACTTCCAATACATTTTAAGATCAAAACTAATTGAAAGATAAATAATAGTCACAAATTTTAATACAATATCAGCATATTTAAAAATATATATAATTATTAATTACATTTATTAGTCTAAGTAAGGAGGAGTAAACTACTGGTATATATATGTTTAATTGCTTTAACTATTTTGGGTATAACTATATATTTTAATTCTTAAAATATAAAGGCTGCTTTGTAATTCACACTCCTCTAAATAAATAATGTTACCATACTTGATTTCATAGTTATAATATGAAGTTTTTTTTACATACATTATAATTACGTATCTTCAATTATACTAAGATACAATATCTTTATTTTTTTTAACTTTATTATTAGAACTTGCAATGTTGATTTCTGAATCATCTGGCTCCAAAAAATCTAAGGTTAATATATTATCAATTGCTTCATTAATATTTTGGTCACCTATATTATTAACACCAAAGGTTGGAATTTCTTTATTTCTTGGAAACATCCATTCTCTCCACTGAGTATCGACATTATCACACAAATCATACAATATCATTTTCAATAATGTAATATGATTATAAAACCATGAAACAGACCTACTTATAAAAATTCTATAACTTTCCATTTCTTTGACTGAATGAATAATTGTAAAATTTGGGAAGTTTCTCTTCTCTCTTGATTGATCTCTCCAAAATTCAAATAAAGCAAATAATGCTTTACGTCTTTGCCATGTTCTTTTGGATTCTCTTAGCTTCATACCTAAACCAACTAGTCTATTTTCCCAGCGAAATTCCATTAAGAAATATTCCAAACTATTAACGTATTTTTCAGTCAATGTCGTATTACATAATATAGAATATGTTACTTCAGTTTCCATTTCGATAATAGGCTTGAAAAAATGAGCATTCATTCTATCCTGTTTAGCAGATTCTACGTAATCAGATTCGCCCATTGTAGATTTTAATAATTCTTCTTCTTTATCTTTAAACTTATACTCAAGATATTCACCAACTGTTATTGGGGTTGAAGATGAATTTCTACGATAAAATAAACCTTCTTTACATATTAATTCTATTGGATGGTCTGACAGAATAGTTGATTTGTTTTCACTCATAATTTGATTTGAAATCCCTAGTTTAGGAATAGATCCAGTTATGCTACTTATATCACTGTGTTCAGAAGTTGAATTTCTCTTCCTCAGTTGCCTATGGGCCTGTGAATTGGGTATTTGATCGTTTTCGTAAATACCTTCGTCATCTTCTGATCTAGTACGTTTTAATTCTCTAGGTATTGGTTGCAAGTTGACTATGGATCTCATTTCCTGAGTAAAATTATATTGTGACAAAGGTTGAGAATCATCTGAATTTAGCATCGAGGATATGCCAATTTTGTTTGAAGATTGAGGAGTGGCTGTTGATATGATAGGCGCATTAACAGATGTAGAATGGTTACCTATTGTGGTTGGTAAATTTTGATTAGCCTGTATTGAGTTCGAAGAAGTTGGCAAGGGTAATTGTGGTGCCGATTGGGTTACTTGATATTTCTCCTCAAAAGTTGTTGGTATATTGTTGCTTGAGATTGGGCCATTTATGATAGATTGAACTGATAGTGCAGTCGATGGATTATTTGGAGTAGGGGTAAGCTCAGAATAATTAGAAACGGTTAGCTTTTTGCGTTTTTCTTCGTCTTTCATTGCCTGCAATAATTTTTTATTAGATTGCATAAACGATTTTGCTTTATCCCTATCATTGTATTTTAAATTAACTAACATTTTTTCACGATCGTCACGTCTTTTATCTAATTCTCTTTCTTGTCTCAAATTTAAATCAAGAGAAGCATCTGGATCATTTGAGTCTTTTGATTCATCAATATCGACACCCGAGCCTTTACTAGTTGATAAATTACGTGGAGGACTTGATAATAATGAATCTTTATGTTTTGATGGATTAGCCTCTGATGGCTTTTCATTAATACCATTTTCAGTTCCACCAATATTTTTTTCTTCCTCATTAACTTCTTCATTTTCAATATCTTCAGATTCTATATTATCGGATTGTAAGCCTTCAGTATTGTCATTTTCATTATCATTATCATAATCAATATTTGAAAGTACAGTATCTACAGTTATTTTCTTTGGTGGTCTACCTCTTCTTTTTCTTTCAATATTTGGAGCAATATCTGAAGACAAAATATTTTTTTTAAATTTTAGATTAATTGAACTTCCTGATTCTTCTTTTACTGTTGGATCAACAAAATATCTTTTAGATTTTGATATTTGAATATTTCCAATAGGTAATAAACTTTTTGAATTTGTTTCACTTAATGGTTTTTCGTATAATGCAGGTGAGTCATCTTTTCTTG
This sequence comes from Vanderwaltozyma verrucispora, assembly GCA_030565105.1. NCBI lineage: Eukaryota > Fungi > Ascomycota > Saccharomycetes > Saccharomycetales > Saccharomycetaceae > Vanderwaltozyma > Vanderwaltozyma verrucispora. The sequence continues at coordinate 94,287 of JAJMAX010000032.1, forward strand.
GTCTACCAGGACCTCTTCTTGAATTATCATTTAGATAGTTACCAGCTGAAGATGAATATTTATTTGAATTACTATTGTTACCATTCCTACTACTAGTAATATTATTACTGATATTGTTAGCAATACCATAATTATTATTTGATAAAACATGACCACTTTTCAATGAATTTGATTTTGAATAAGCCATTAAATCATTTAATCTTTCATAATTTTTTGATAATTTATTGACTAAATTATCTGTATGAACTTGATTTTTTAAAGCATCGTCAACTTTATTTTCTAATACAGTTTGATTATATGATAGCGTTTTAATTGCATTAAATAAATCTTCGACAGAATTCGTGACAGATGTTTCTTTTGATATTATTAAAGTTTCTAATTGTTTTATCTTTTCCGATGAAGATTCAATGTCATTTTTTAAAATGCTTAAATCATTACTTTTATTATCATCCATTTTATCATCCATTTTATCTCCGATATTATCTTCGATATTATCTTCGATAGTATTTTCGATAGTATAATTTTCATTTGAATTAGTTATTCCTAAAGTAGATTCTTGTTGCACTTCTTCAACATTTACCGCAGTTGAGCTCATATTTGACAGTATTTAATTAAAATAAGAGGAAGCAAAAACGTGTATTTTCTTTTCGTTTCTTTTAAGAAACAATGGATAGCAAAAGCAAATAATAAATATACAAAATTTCCCAAAAAAAAAAGTTCAACTATTCCAGTTTCTTTCCAGTAAAAAATCCACAAATAGTGTCAAAAAATATAGAATTTATGACCAAATCAACTTTGCCCAAAAAAATTCAACAATACTGACTGTTCTATATTGAAATGTAGTTGATACAATTTTCAATACTGTTATACAATAACAATAGACAAAAATAATTCAAATAGTTGATGTTCTTTTGACATAAAATGTTATTTACCAGGTTATTTTCAACTTATTCTAAATTTATTTTCAATTTATTTTCACAATTTTTTCCTTCTGAATAATTTTTTCGTTAGATTCTTCACCGCCGTGTTTTTTCCCTCGTTAATTTCGCAAAATGTTTGCGTCGTCGGTAAATTGCGAGGTGGCGACAGGAAAACGCAATTGGGAAGCCAATTTGGCTTATTTGAGGATGGAAATGGACAATAACTTGAGGGCAATGGAGTTGGGACTGGAGTGTTGCATTGTTACATTAGAATATATAGAATATGTAATCTATATGATCATGGGTATGGGCATGAGCATGAGCATGAAGGAGAAGTAAAAGTAGACTCAGTCAGTCAGATTATTTTTGTTTTACTTTATTTACGCGTCATTGATACACACTCTATCGTAAACATAGTTGACAATATATATATATATAAATATATACATATCTATATATATATATATCTGCTTATTGATTTATTATCTTTTATCTCCCGGGATACTTCTTACTCGGTTTAGTCCTGTTCTTAAGTTTACAAATGCAATTATCGTTTTATTCACTTTATCCATGTTAGAGTCTAAGTTTAGTTTCTTTGTTAATTTCGTAAGATAACCGTTCATATAGTCGATTTCTGTATCTCTTAAAAATAGTGTGTCTTGTCTCATTGATGTACTGTTTTTCGAACATACAATGCATCCAATATTAATTATTTCTTTCACTAAGCTGTTTTTTTCCAATACATCATTGACATTCAAAATTGGATATTTATTAACGATATTTGAATTTGATACTATATATTTATTATCATATTCAAATAATGGTTTATATGCAATTTTTAATATTTCTAATGATTCTTCAATAATTAAATTAAAAATAGGTTCGCAATATTCTGCCATTTCACCATTAACACAATCAACTATAGCAGTAACTGTATTCATACAACAATTTAATAAAAATTTATGTAATTGTCCAAGTAGTAATTCTTGATATGTTAAATGTTGAATTCCAAATTTTTTGGAAAATTTATCCTCTGTTAAAATTTTTATTAATTCATTCGATGATTGATCATTTTCTAAAAAATAATTAGTTTGAATCATATCATTTACCTTTTCTGTCCATGGTATTCTGGCTATTTTCATACCAACCCAACCAGCATGATTATAAATGAAACCATTGTCTTGATAAACTCCGTGTGAAATAACACCTTGAAATAAATTTGGTCTTTTAGATTCATCAATGAAAACCTCCTCTTTTAGTAACTCAACTACACCTAAGCCATTTTGAATTAATATTAAATTTGTTTGATTATTAATATTTCTTAAATATGGTTTAATTGCTTCTTTCGTGTGATAAGTTTTTGTCGTAATTACCAAATTCTTAATTATACCATTTGGGAATGTTTCAGGACAATGAGCTTCTGAAATTTTATGTGTATTTAATGGGGATCCTTCTTCATACAATTTACGTAATCCAATTGTGCTACAGCCATCCATTGTAAAGATATTTAACTTTTCTCTTGATCTAAATAAAGGAACTATGCTTACATTTCCAACGCTTAATAAATCAGCAGAAAGCAAAGTTCCTATGGATCCTAAACCTAAAATGTGAAACACAGGTTTCTCCATTCAATATCGATAAAGATATAATTGTAAGTTGAATTAATATTCTATAAGTTACTGCTTGTGTCGATCTTCAAACAAATATCTAAGCAATCGCATATGTTCCTTATATACCAAGGCTTCGAATCTCATTTAAATACTTTCTCTTTTTTCTTTTTAACTTTCAATCGCACTGAATAAATAACAAGAGATATGGATCCAAATTTTAACATTAACTCAAAGTACAAGCATTTAATGGATATAAATAATTCAATTAATATTGAGTATATTCAATAATCATGTAGTATATTTATTATTTCACTTTTAGTTCTTTAATAGAAAACCGTTTATATACACTATAAAATCAGATAAATTTAATTTTTTATTTTTTATTTTCAAGCAATTATAATCCACCTTTAACAATGTTACCAGATTTTAAATCTTTGGCTGTGACTCTTAATTGACCGTCTTTGTTGATGTTGAAAACAATTTCTAAACCTT